>JARFJB010001556.1:830000-955000 GCA_036346205.1 Vesta saturnalis
ATATATATATATAAATGCATGACCGAAAGGAAATAATCATTTATACTTCTACATTTAATGTGGCACTTAAAGGAAAAAAAGAATTATCTAAAATATCACTTATTTTATCATCACATTTGTCAGTATCTTTTGCACCGTTAGCTATTACAGTAACATCATTCTCAGTAATTAAATTTTCTCCAAGAAAATTTGTAACTGAAACACTGTTTCGCGCATCACATAAACATTTGTCAATATCTTTTGTATCATTAGCTATCACGGTAACATCAGCCTCAGTAATTAAGTTTTCTCCTAGTAAATTAGTATTTGAAACAACGTTTCACGCATCACATAAACCAGTTAAATTTATAAGGCGTTCCTGATCGCCGTATGGAAATGTGCTTTTGGTTTCTGACAAAGTTGGAGGAAGACCCCCGGTTCTTGTCTAAAGTTATGTTTTCGGACGAAGCTAATTTTTATGTAAATGGAGACGTCAACCAACATAAGCTGCGTTATTGGTCTGACAGTAACCCCCTCTGCTACAGCGGCAGTAAGGAGCAAGGAGCTTATCGCATCATGGTTTGGTGTGATTTGAGGAAAAACAGGATCATAGGCCCTTTCGTTTTTGACGGCACAGTTAACAGTGAACATGCTCGTAGATGAATTTCTTCTTGATTTGGATTCCAGGGTTTGGGAAAACCAGACTGGTTCATGCAGGACGATGCACCGCCACACTTTGGTACACAAGTTCGATATTAGCTAGATGAAAATTTCCCCCAGTGGATTGGTCGTAGAGGACGAGTGGACTGGGCCTCACGAATCCCAGACTTAAACCCAATGGATAGTGCTGTATGGGGTTTGCAAAATCCAAAGTGTACGCAATGAAGATTAGAGACAACGTCCATTTAAGAGAGCGCATATCAAGTGTATTCGGACACCATGCATAATACTGAATAGGGAATCTGCCATTAGGTTTAAAAATTGACTGTATTACAAGATTTCTACTGATGACACTATTATTTAAAATGTTAACAAGATTACGGCCGTGACTGTGCTAATAACAAAATTTTCCGTTTTTTTGTGTATGGTATTATTAGTACTTATAACATTGTATTTATTTTTATAATTATTATTTAGCGCTTGGAGTTCTTCACATTTAAATCTTAAGTGACTTACCAATCTTTCTAAATTTTGAATCTGCAGCTCTAGATTAATATTTTTAAGATGTAATTCCTCTATTTTATCAGTATCTTCAATATTTGTTTTGAAACTTATTAAAATAGTTTCAAACATTCTGTTAAAGTTATTTCTTAACATACATTTTTTTGTTTTAGTTGATCGTTGATCGAATTCATCTAAGATTACGCAGTGTTTGTGTTCTCTAAAGCTTAAATAAATAAAAAATAAATCAAAACTGTAATATGCTGTCATCGTACAAATGTATTTCAAACATATCTACTTTAAAACTGCCAATATCTGTTAAAACATTGTCAAATTTTCTGACATTTTAATTCTATTTCACCTGAGGTTATTCAGTTATAAAAAATTTCATTAAAATACGTTGATTTAATAAATTAATGTCTAAACATATTTAAGGGAGAATGTCTCTCTGTTTAAACGCTATTGGATGGCACTTGAAGAAGCAATTCAGAATTACAACCACTTTACAATCTCAAGAAGTTCTGCTATCTGTCATTACCAATCATCATTTGTAGTATGTCAATTAACGAACTTATTTAAGTACCAACTTCACGATTAGTTTTTTAAACAGTGAAATATTTTTAACTAAAAAAAATAGATCAATTAGTATCTACATAAATGTTCGTGGCCAAATTACTAAATTTGTGAATAAATTACAACATTAAAACTCGTAAAATATTTAAGTTATTCACGTGGGATTAACTTACATAAGACAAGTTGATTGAATTAAAACTTGAAATCAATTATTCATCTTTTTTTTTACTTTATCTACAGATTTTCCATAAGTAACTAAGCAATACGAATGTGCTTACAAAATAGATTTGAAAATATGTAGTTTTAATAATTAATTCTTTGGGTCCAAAACATATCAGTGAACTATGTTTTGCTGAAAAAGTGGAGTTATTTTTCAGAAGTGGTTCCAAAACGGTTAGATTTCATTTGTTTGTAAACAAAACATATTCCTTACATAGGGGTTCCTATCAAACGAGCGTGCATAACACATCGAGCCACAGAAAAAAAAACAAGATTTATACGGACAAAAGAAAAATTCACTGAAGTGTTTAGACTGTTAGGTACAGAATTCTTCGAGGGGATCAAAAAATATTTTTTTTTATTTTAAAATATTCTCAGTTTCATCCTCTTTAAGGAAATATGTAACACTATATGTGCAAAATATTTTGTCTACTTAAAAAATAAAAACAAAATGCATGACGTGGCATTTGTGGCGTCTGATTTGCAATCTGCTGTACAATGTGATGCAATTATGAAATGGTCCACTTGTTACAATGTATATTACGCCTATATTTTAGTTTTCTGATTTTTTGTGTGTTGGTCACACTGCATTCAAACCGAAAGGCAAATAGAGCCAGATGACAGCTTGCAGACAACATTGTTATTGTATGAAAATATAAACATTCACCATTATAACAATTTTAAATATTTTTCGGGTTTTTAATGAGTTTTTGTATAGTTTAATGTAATATAATCTAAACGTTTGATAACACTTATTATCTTCGTCAGTAATAATATGCTAAAATTGTTGAAACAATTTTGTAACATTGGTCTGTTCTTAAAAGTTTTTGTTGACATAGGCTTTTGCAATTGTGACTTTTCTAGCTGTGTATCTTTTGGTTGTGTACTAAACATGATGCCTAGAATTAGGATAATATTTCAGAGGTAATCACCATAGGCCTAGTTACTTTCTATTCTTCTGGTTCAATACGCTTTCAATCTTTAGCAATCATAGGCCTATGGGATCATGGTCCTACTGAGCATAGTCCACTTAAAGTGTCATCAGCATCATATGAAACTTAATAATTGTATTGACAATTTCATGAAGTCTCAAGATTAACTTTGAATAAGTTAGTTTAGGATAATCATCAGGCTTATAAGAAGCTTTACGCAATGCAGATTTTGCGGGAATCAGTGTGTTACACTCGACATCGACTCCAACTTCAAAGCTCGTCTAGTTCACAAACTAGTTATAAAATGTACTAAATGTGACAATTTCCCATCTGCTATGTCTTCTAATGTAATACATAACCTGTATGAAATAAACTTAAGGTTGGCATATGCCCTAAGGACCATAAGGAAAGGCTGCGCGTCAAATAAATTTTTTGCGCTATAATGAATCTAGCAACTCCAAGCACTAAATCTTCTAAGTATATCACGAAGCTGAGTCGAGCTGCTACTGAGGTCAGTGAGGCATCAATCAGGAATGCTGTAGTTGAAGCCATTGAGCTCAATGATGGTGATAAAAATATTGCAGCGGTGTTTGATGGCACGTGGCAGAATCGAGGGAATTTGTCATGGAATGATGTCATCACCGTCACAAGTTTTGACAGTTGTAAGATTTTTGATGCTGAATGCCTGACTAAGTTTTGTACTGGTTGTATAATGTAATAAAAACAATATCCAAAACCTAGAAAATATGGCTAAACACAAAGAAGTTTATGGCTAACTACAGAGACATAAGTGGAGGTATGGTGGTTGTAGGCGCTAAATCACAGTGTGGTCGCTTAGTAACAAAATCCTAATGCAGTACCTAGGAGATGGAGATTCCAAAGACTTTGCTGTTGGATTGGATGACAATGCATATGGACTGGGCTTTGAAACATGCAAACTTGACTGTGTTGGCCACGTACAAAAGCCCATGGGCACCCGCTTCCGTACATTGAAGCGAAACTTTAAAAAAATTAAACTAAGCGCAGCACGCTAGCAAAGTACAGGCCGTAGGTTCAAATCGTACTCGAGGTAAACTTTTTATTTATGTATTTAATAAAATTAAAAATAATTTTTAATTATATATTTACTTTTGAACTTATTCCTTCATAACAAAAACTTATAAGTGATGACAAGTTTCTGGGAGGTTCTGGTCGTTTGACAGGTGCACAAATTGATAAGCTTCAAACATACTACGGAAAAGTTATTAGAAGCAACTCGAATAGTGTGGACGAAATGCACAAAGCTATATGGGCCACCTTCTATCTCCAAATGTCGACCGAAGAAGAACCGCCTCATGAGCACTGTCCAACTAAGTGGAGATACCAAACCACTACCAAAGGCTCTGTGTGAGATGATTAAACCTACTTATGAGGATCAAAAAAACAGGGATTTACTATCGCGCTGCCTGCACTGTCGGGCCCAAAATCTGAACGAAAGCTTTAATGCCTCCATATGGCAAAGGTTGCCTAAAACAGTATTTGTAGGTCAAGACATTCTCAAATTAGGTGTTGCAGATGTTGTTATCTGTTTTAATGATGGATCCATAAGAAAAGCGAATGCGCTGAATAAGGTTCGAATAAATCCTGCGAAGTTCACGGTTTTAGGCCTAAAGCAAAAAAGGAAGTAAATGAAGAAAATAAGAAGAAAAGGGTGTTAAAAAGGAAGCTTAAAAGAAAGCTTACTGTCCAGGTGTTTTTTGATATACAAGAATGAAATTTGGCATATAGCGAAAGCACTACCTGTGATACTCCTCTAGCAGATTTATTAAGGTAGGTATGTTAAAAAATAAATTTATTACTGCGCCTAATAAACATAAAATGTTAAAAAATAACTCAAAATTGTAATTTGTTTTGGAAATAGTATTTTTAAAAATTATGCTACAGGATGTCAAAATCTAATGTAATTAAGAAGTGTTAAAAATTTGGGGGTGATAGCTCATATAGTTTAGGAGATAATGGTTGAGCTGGACGCCCCATTTAATTACATTGAATTTATAAAACGTAACGACTCCCCTTAATACAACCTTATTGTTGAAAAATATGGATTTACAGGTCATTCTTTTACATAACATTAACAGAAGAAGGTGTTTGAAAAAGCTGCATGAATAAACTCTACTAGACCTAGGTATGTTTAACAAACAACTAAAACTAATAAACGATCCTTATCGATTTAGTATATCTAAGAAACTAACACTTATTTAAACTGATGTCATTATTATCGCTTTCTCTCATAAAATACAAACCTGAACGGATAAAATATTATTCTGTTAATACTGTAGAAAGTTCATATTTTTCTTTTTAAAAAGATCAGTTTCAATGTGTTCGTTATTATTAATGTATAATTAACAATAACAGAAGTATTAAATATTCATTAACGTCATGAATATCATCTGGTACAATGCATTCATCTGTAGGTTTTCAACTTCTTCATATGGTATTTTTAAGAATTTATATACCAAATGTTTATAATGGTTCCGCGTTTGGCAACAGAATCAACAATAAATACTATTTCAAACAACTTTAATTTTTATGTTTTTAAATTTCTTTATGGCTGTAGGTATGTCATTAATTAGATGAAATGTGCCGAAAACGTTTCTTTATGTGTACGAACTAATTATTACCTACTTTAAATACTTAAGCCATTCAAATAAATGACATTGCTTCATGTTGGAACTCATACATTAATATAAGATCGTACCATATTAATTATTATTGATGTTTTAGATTATTATGTTCTTTTTTAAATGGCCAAGAAAATCAATAAACAGCAAGTAACCGCATTTTTGTGTTTACTAAAATCGTAATTAGGTATGTCCTCACAATCTTGATTTAAAGTTTTGTCCTTTGTCAATTGATATTGAGGTCGTTATTATAGAACGTTTACAAATAACACCGGGTCGCAAAGTACTACACCAGAAGATTTACATCTGTTACTAGATGTATTAATTAAAGTACTGTATTCTATTGATTTAATTTTGTAACAAATGACTTCCGGGCTAAGTTACCAAAAATAGACCGCCTTTAATCCGCGTACCGCCAAAATAGTTTAAAAAACGTTTTATTGAAAATGAACCTATTCTAACTATAGCCTGTACAAACCTACAAGGGCAGTACGGGCTCTTATGGATTACATGTCTCTTTTACTAATTTAGTCATCTACAATCAAACGTAAAATGTAATTTAGGAACACATAACCTTTTTATACTTTCACATTATTGTTCGTTTGTAGTACGTTATTTTTCAAATTAAACCAACTCCATTTATTAAAAATCGTTCTTTTCAGAACCCTTAAACTTAGTACACGCATCTTTTAATGTACCTAATGATGAATATTTTCTATAATTCTGTTACTGAACTTAATTTTGTAGAATTTTTTTTAATTCTTCGATATCGAAGAGGAAGTTCAAGCTGGACGTGCAAAACGACGTACTGGAGAATATTTCACCCGTAAGGAGAAACAAATTGTTTCTCGGCCAAACTGAACGTTAGTGCAACCGTTAAAAATTGTCATTGAAATTGCATGGTTCAACGCATAGCGTTCTCCGTGTCTTAACTGCATGAAATAGTTGACGAATAATGCCTGTTTGTATACGATTTTTTGTCTAGTTTATGGATGTTTTTCTTATGTATGATGAAAAATTTTGAATAAAATTAATAATAAATTTTGCATTTTTTTTTTTGTTTTAATTCAAAGCAAAACACGCTGGTGCCCGACGGGCCAGATATTTTTATTCCAACTGTTGGGAAATATCTGCCACACCCTACTACCTGTTAAACAGAGTCGTTCAGTAAAATTTAATTGCTGTAGGTATATGTTGACCACTGAGTAGTAGTCATATTATAAAGATGATTGAAGATAATCCATTTCTCAGAATTCAATCTGGTACTTTCGTTTGGCAAAAAGAAAGATGTACGAATGTGTCTCGTATAGGATAATAAGGCTGATGTAGCCTGCTCCGTACACTCCAGACAAGTGTGTCCAGTGTAAGACAAAATAAAAAGATATTTTTTTTTCAACGCTTTATGTTGTTCAGGACGAAGTATCTATGCTATTAAAAATGAACATCGAATTGAAGCAATAGTTAGTCAAAAGGAAAGGTGCCTTCATTTATATGACCAGAATATCCAAATTATTATTCGACGAAAAGTGCATGATTTTTGTATTGCAAACGTTCCACTAACAGTGAACAGTGTCCTTTGCGCTGTGAATAGTGACGATGATTTACCAAATTTTAAACGCAGTACACTTTTCAACTTTTTGAAAGATATTGGTTTTGAATTTCAAAAGCTGGGACGAAAAAGTATTCTTACTGAGCGTGATAATAGTATAAAATGGAGCATAAATACTTACGATGCATTAGAAAGTTCAGAGAAGAAGGTAATTCACAATAATTTTATTATTATTAAATTATTTCTAATTACATGCTTAATAATGTCGAATATTACGTAACTAAAAATATTTACTTTTTAGGTATTACACATATATACTGGTGAATCGTGAGTTAACGTAGGACATGCAGTGAGTAAACACCAAGTGATACCACTATTGAAAGTGATCGGCAGACATTCATCCGAGGATCAACTCCAGCGATTAAACCAAATTGGCTGCAATATATCATTTGTGCGAGAAATATATTATGTTGAAAATAAATGATGTAGCTGTAATAAAATTATTTTCTTTACACACCAGGTCCTACTATAGGAATTTCTACTTCCTCTAATGTTGCATGGTGTTAGTTATAGTGTTTCTTTTACATGTCAAAGCAAATTCTGTAGCAGTATCGATCTCATGTAACAGGTAATCCATTTATTTAACCATTATCTGTGAATCCTCTCCCCTATATGAAATTTACAATTTACGTTTTAAAGTTTTCATTTATGTATTAATGTTTTATTGGCACTGATCTATTACAGTAACTTTATTGCTGTGAAAATGCAGAAAAAGAACACTTACAGAAGTCAAAATAATAAAAATGAATACCTTAAGGTTAAACTTAAATGCCTATGCTCGAAATCATACATGTACTTGCACCAGTCGAAGGAGATACTGGTAAAAAATATATATAAGAGGATCTGATACATTTAAAACCGTTTTAATAAGCTGTATCTAAAAATATCTAGTGTGGAACACCACGCGACCTTCCAACCTACAAAATGGAAACTGAAAGAAATGAAATAATTTTAATAACATTTTTTTAGGATAATTATGCAACCTCTTTTGTAAGAAAAGTTCATTACGAAAATAGGCAAAACTGTAAACGCAAAAACAACAATCTATGTCAAACAGACGTTTAAAACTTCATGACAAACAGAGGTTAGTAGCCATCTAGATGCAAACTTAAAAGAAATGAAATAATTTTAATTTAAATTTTTTTACGATAACTATGCAACCTCTTTTTCTACGTTCATAACGAAAACAGGCAACATTGTAAAAACAAAAACAATAATCTATGTCAGCATAACGTCTAAAACTTCATGTGAGATAGAGATTAATAGGCATAAATACATGTTAACGTAAAAAAAAATTCCAAAGCCGCCCGCTTCAATCATATTTATTTAACTTTTTCATTTAGTTCAGTTCACATTAAAAAACTTTATAAAGAAAATTGATGTAAAATTAAATTTTCTTTAAAAAATACACTATATCTTAGAAAATTAATCGTTATTCAGATAATGAAAAAATTTGATCAAACACTTAAATTCTACCTTAGAAATTTTTTTGCCGCTAAATTACGCGTCATATCAAAAATTGCATAGAACATAATTAATCGATATGTTTAAGGTCTAAATCTAGGTATTCTTATATCTTCGAAATATGCAGCTGTTTTAGAAATATTTAATAAAAAACAAAAACTGCCCCTAATAACCCCCCTCCCTCACTCCGCCGCTGAATTTCTCCCAAAATCTAATCAGCTCCAAAAATACGTAGGTATTTTCGTTCTGGAGACTACTAACATACATCCATACAGGCACACACACATGTACATACGCACGCATACGGCACGCATACAAGCACACACACGCGCACATACCCGCACACACGCACACTCACGCACACACACACGCACATACGCGCACACACGCACACTCACGCACACACACACGAACGCACGCACCCACGCACGCATCCACCTACAATACTGCTAAGGATCATCTACTATTAGTCTGTTAAGTCGGTCGCGCTCATGTGCAGAGATTTTCCCTTCTAGATGTGGGTTATGGTATACATATATTGTGCTTGTGCGTTTTAATGTAATAATTGTGGGAGGTTAGAGTTTCGAAAATCCTTGAT
The DNA here is from genome assembly GCA_036346205.1 of Vesta saturnalis. Lineage (NCBI taxonomy): Eukaryota > Metazoa > Arthropoda > Insecta > Coleoptera > Lampyridae > Vesta > Vesta saturnalis. Next base: position 839,196 of record JARFJB010001556.1, read on the forward strand.
GTCTTGTTAAACGTTTTTAAATGGGTGATTAAACGAGGAGAAATAAAAACGGATTGACTACCATGGTAAGGATAAGAAGACATTTGAGATTGTATTTACACTGGCTAGTGTATTCAATTTGTGCCAGAACTTCTTCCCATCTCTATAAGTTCTTCAGTGTGCTGTTTGTTATTATACGTGTTGCGAACAACAGGGAATTATGGACAGTGGAAGTTATTTCTATTAGGCAACGGTCAGATAAACCTATTGGGGAAAGTATCAGGGATTCTTGTGGGTTCAGAAATCATTTGTGTGAGATCACATGAAATAGCAAATGTTTCTGCACTATGAACAGCATGATTAGTAGTTTGATGAGAATTGAAGTCAAATAGAGTTATGAACATTTAAATCTCCCAGAATTGAGATATCGCAAGATGGAAACTGAGGCAGAAGATAGTCTACTTTAAAACTAAGGTAACCGAAGTAGTTTTGACAGTTACTGTCATTGGGAGATCTACAAATGCAACAGTATAATTTCAGACCAGAATGTTTACACCAAATCACATCGGATGCTTTATTCATCAAAGAAGAAATCCTCCTACAAGCGACGTTATCCTTCAGATAGACACACGCTCTTTCTTCATATAGAAAGTAAGAAGGAAGATTATATTGGCGAAATTGTCGAATAAATCGGAGCTTTTAGAGGAGACTTGTGTTTCAGATAGAAACAAACTGTTAGGTTGTAATTATTCAAGATGTTGGTGACAGCATTAAGATTAGCTCTAATACTACGGATGTTACAATAATGGGTCAGAAAGTGAGTAGTGAGTGTCCCTTTCGGACATTTGAACGGGCCAGGATTTTATGTCCGGTATTTAATACCCTAGAAACAACATCTAATCTTCTTTTTTAATTGGACTTTCAATCCGATGGGAAGACAGCGAGGGTGATAGAAAGAATAGGATGAGAATAGATTAAGGATAAGGAAAAGGTGACCGAGCTTAGAAAATAGGAGATCGAATATTAAGGAGTCCATGGTAAGGGTGGTGGTACCTCCCCCCATTCAAGGGTACACAGCATCAAGGTTAGACCTGATAGCGCGCATGTTGCAATCATCATTCAGGAAGTAAGTAGTTCTGATTACCGAAATCGTTTGGGCCCCGCCCTCTCAGACAACTAAGTGGGGAAGGATTTTACGTCCGGTATTCATTACCTTAGAAACCACAGCCATCTTGTTTTTTTAATTTCGGACTTTCGATTCGATGGGAAGACAGAGAGGGCGATTGGAAGAATAGGATGAGAATAGATTAAGAATAAGGAAAAATGTGACGGAGCTCAAAAAATCGGAGACCCAATATTAAGGAGAGCACGGTAAGGGTAGTGATACCTCCAAAACGCATGGGATTAAAACTTGAGGTTAATTATATTCGGTCTGGAGAGCTAGCTTACTAAATCCCAAAAATTAGCGAGATGCTCGTCTCTTCATCGCAGCTGTTACATTTTGATGTGTTCACGATTGGACAGGTGGAGGATGTGGCTACCATCACAGATACCACTGTTATGTAAACTTGAATATCTTCATAAGCACTAAAAATATCGTTTAATCATTAATTGAATTAAAGTAAAGCTGGGCGTTTGTTCATTGAGCAAAACGAAAATAATCCAATGCGAGCCACACCGTCTGTTTTACTTCGAATGAAATATGTGTTGTTATACTTAAAAAAAGGCAAAACACATTGCAAAATACTACAATACATAATTTGTGATTTCGTTAATAAATAAAAGCTTCACAGGGGTACAATTTTTTTGTCGTTACGGAATTTTTTCTGGTATTCATGCCATTATGTGTTCCTGTGTATTATAATACAAAAGTAATGTCTATCCTCATAATATGCAATGTTTACCTTGACATTTCAGGTTCAAAGTTTCTCATTTTTGCGATGTTTGACATATTTCAACTTTATATAATGTTGGCAAGTTCTTTAATAAAAATTTTCATCAAACTTAGTGATGATTATTGTTGACGTAAAATATAACAAAGAATATGGTTTTGTTTAAGTTACAACAGTGACATTTGGTAGGGATATGTAGGATTGGATTTGCTCTTCAGGTTTCAACGAAAATGAATTAGTAATGGAGTTTCAAATGGAACACCCTGTATATTTTTATATATTCGAATTTTTACATCTAGACCATAAAGAAGAACCCGAACCAATCGTTAGTCGTCAACACGCCCCATTTTGACAATATTATGAACTAATGGGAAAGCTCATTCTTTTAAACCTTAACTAAGTTATTTAAAAATGTTTAACCGTGGTTTTTTCTAATAGAAATAAGTTGATCCCTACATTATGAATATCATCAATGTCTTATTTTCGTTGTTTTTGAAATAGATTTGAATTCCTGCTTTATGTTATGACAAAAACGTGTATAGTTAAAATAATGTGAGTTTACCACAATGCACATATTATTTACATCATTCGCAACATAAATAAATACTTGCGTAAATTTTAATAACAAAGCGGTAAATTAGACATTAATATTACATTTTGTTATCCATTTTACCTGCTAGTTAGGCAACTTAGGTTTGTTATACGTCCGACATGAGTATGGAAAACATTGTCGTTGAAATGAAAAATATTGGCAGTGTTTTTTTTTCGTGCGCATAAGTATAAACCATTCATGATGTTTCTGGCCAGCACCATTTCGTTATATTTGCAACACTGAATTGAAATTAATGTTAAAAGAATCCGCATTTTAAATCTATGCTTAGTTACAATTTTAATACCTTAAATATACAATAATAATAATAATAATAATAATAATAATAATAATAATAATAATAATAATAATAATAATAATAATAATATAGTAATAAGCAATTTATTCTAGAGAATCTAGAACCAATTAGTAACGTCAAAAATTAATATTAATAATTTTCATTGAAAACATGTTTTTATTACACCTGCATCATAATATCCATTTTGAGCACTCAAATTCGTACAAAACGGAGTCTTTAAAACACTAGTGCTTTAAAGTTGCCTGGGCAACACGAATTCACCTCCAAATTTTAAACAATCGTAAATACTCGTACACAAATAGAACTAATCTTTACTTATTTAAATGAATATGAAACGTACAATTGCTGTTTGAAATTTTAATCTCGCATGAAATATCATCTTACAATTCACGAATTTTTAATAAATATAATTAGCAACGAAACAACCATAGCTAACTGTTTCTATCGGAAGGATTAATGACACAGGCACTTCGAAAAACTGATTTCGATTTACTTTTACTTCCACATCAACCATCCGGAAGTATTTTCTTACAATATTCGTATTTTGGTCCAGGTATAATAAAAAATAGTGTATAATACACGTGTGTAAGCGCCTTTAAAGCACTGCTCCGTTAAAAGGCGCTCATCTTCGCCTCTTTTAAACGCGTCGCGCGTGCTTTAAAGACTTGTTTATACACTTATAATATACTATTATTCCCCTTCTCGAGTTCTCTTAAAATCACACATTACACTTTACACAAGTACAGCACCTACATAAACTGTAAATACGATTCTAAGTCAGTTTCAGAAAAGTCGGATCAAACTGGGATCACATGATACCGTAATACAGATGATCATTGGCTTAAAATTTTTTTCGTTGCACAAAAGAAAATAATTCCCGGTGTTGTCATTTTAAGATGAATATTTGTCCTCACTATCAACATTAGTTCTAATAGCTACAAGCTAAACTACCTTGTATAATGGTTTTTGTTGTACCTTAGAAATAATTGGTTTCGATTATAAATTTATCTTAAAAAAATATAGAAAAAACTCTTTTAACACCCGACGCAACAGAGGGGTATTATAAGTTTAATGTGTGTATCTGTCTGCGTATCGCAGCTGCCAAACGAAGGAATCGGTTTTGATTTAATTTTCTACCTTCCAACCTACAGATACAAATGTAGTATATGCAATCGACTGTTTTCACGAACGCTGAAACGACTTATTAGCTCATCTTACAACGTCTGCGTGTGAGTGCATGCCTGTGGGTGCGTGCATGAGTGTGGGTGCGTGCATGTGTGTGGATGCGTACGTACGTGTGGGTGCGTGCCTGATTTGTGTGTGTTTGGATGGGCGTGTGTGTGCGTGTATATGCGTGTGCGTGTGTGTGCTGTGTGGTGTGCGTGTGTGTGTGTGCGTGTGTGTGTGCGTGTGTGTACGTGTGTGTGCGTGTGTGTGTGTGTGTGTGCGTGTGTGTGCGTGTGTGTGCGTGTGCGTGCGCTTGTGCGTGTGCTTATGCGTGTGCCTGAACGTGTGCGCACGCTCGAGCGCTCGTGCGCGCGTCCGTGCATGCGGGCGTGTGTGCGCGTGTACTTGTATGCGTGTGCGTGCGTGCGTGCGTGTGTGTGAGTATCCATGATAACACGTATGTATTTTAAATTTCGTATTTAAGCTTCTTTTTGTTTCTCCTGGAGCTGATTATTAGATTTTTGGGAGAACTTCAGCAGCTGAGAGGGAGAGGAACATTAACATATAAACCTTAAACATATCGATTAATTATGTGCTATGCAAATTTTCGATACGGCGCGTAATTTAGCGAAAAAAAATTACTAGGTAGAATTTAATTATAAGTTAAAATATCTGTATAACGATTAATTTTATAAAAAAATTTAATTTTACATAACGTTTGTGTATAAAGTTATAAAAATATATAAAATAGGATTTAAAAGGCTTAAAATCTATTATCGGTACTTCATAGAAGTGGGCGGCTTTAGTATATTTTTTTAAGTTAGCATCTATATGTGTATTAAGGTGGATCTGACATAAAGTTTTAAACGTCCATCTGACATAGATTGATGTTTTTGTTTTTACAGGGTCTTGTTGTAATCAATTTGGTTGAAAAGTGAGTATTATCATTTACTAACCCATAAACAAGGCATTACTTACTTAATTCGTTCACTTAATCACTTTGAAATATATAGAGTAATAATCGAGACAGTATTTATTTTGACATACATTTGTGGATCACGTGAATTGCTAACTCCATTTCTCAATCCTAGAGCTGCAACAGAACGTACCGCTCATAGAATTACAGGAAACACTGTAGAGATATGCTTTGGGGTTTTGAAACTGCGATTTCCTGAAATTATGCTCGGCGTCAGAGTCAAATTTATGACATTTTTTAATCATTGTAGCATCGGTGGTACTTCAAAACAATGCCATTGAAGTAAATGATACCACTTCAGATGATATTATGATGCAGGAGTAAATTTTCCTATAGAAAAGATATAGAATAGAATATAGAATGACATTGAGCAATATATTTGCTTAAATTAGAAACAAAAAAGTAATAACAAAGAACTTGAAATAAAAAAAACTATACATTTCCACATTAATCGATCCTTTCTTAAAGTTTCCCGTTTAATTTTCATACCAAAAAAATATTGCTGTTTTAAGTGATTTTATACGATTTCGAATGGAATTTTGCAACTTGTAGTTTAGTTTTGAAGTATTGCAACCTGTATGATTTTGCAGTTTTTTTTTTTAAAGATTTAGGTTTATTTCTCGGTGGAGGTGAAAGATTTGGAATCATCATAGGGATTACGCAGTAGTGGTGGCACGTGGTCCTCGATTTAAACCAGCATCCACGCCTCAGGCTCAGTTAATAATAACCGATACGTACCACCTTATGTAGCATTAGTTTCTTTTTAAATTAATGAAAACTGCTATAAGACATTATTTGAGCAAAGTGTGATCAGATTCAAAAGATAAAATATAAAATTTAATTAGTTAATTTCATTTAATTTTGATAAATTAACTAACTTATTAAAACAATTGGGATAATGGTAAATGTAAAGAACATTTAAGGTTTAACAAACTTCATATTGACATTAGAATGTTTTCATAATTAAGACGTTATGTAATTTAGGGAACGTATTCCGCCGATCAATTAATTCAACTAATATTATCAATGAAATACTTCATCCGTTAAATTTACTGGACAGTGGAAACACTGCCTTCCAAAATTGTTTCAACTTGTTTAAACACCAAACAAAATTGTATGGATTTAAGTACAATTATTTGGTATATGTTTAGCATGCAGTGAGTCTCAGAAATAGTGCAATGGCATTTTAACTGTTAGCTATTAGCAGGTATACAGGGTTGTTTCCTTTAAGTTTCAGGTTACCTTTCAAATAATGAGGACGGGAAAGATGTTGAATCAACATAGATTAAGTGGTTGCACGTGGAATCCACAACATATTAATTGCCTTGAATCCACGATCAGACACAGTTAATAATAACCGATACGTACCATCTTCTGTATGCAATTACAGCAATTCTTAAAAAGTGATAGAATTGAATGAAAAGAATACTGACTTAGGACATAATTATAGAAGACAAAGTGTAATCAGATTCAAAATGATAACGTATAAAATTTAGATTAGTCAATAAATTTTCAGTTTAATATTGAATAAATTAATCTAAGCTTATTAATAACAAGATTGGGATAATGGTAAATGTAAAGAAACATTTAAGGTTTAACAGAACTTAACATATTGACATTAGATATGTTTAAATTAGACGATTATGGCAATTTAGGAACTTATTCACACGTCAATTAATGAGTCAACTAACAGTTATCAATGCAAATACTTCATCCTGTTAAGATTTACTGCGAACAGTATGGAAACACTGCGTTTGCCATGAATTGTTTCAATCTTGTTTAAACACTCAAACAAAATTGTATGGATTTAACTATTATTTGGTTGTGTTTGCTGCAGTGAGTCTCAGAAATCAGTGCGAGCATGCGGGTACATATGCACGAGTTCGCGTGCTGTGCGTGGTGTGTGTGTGTGTGCTTATGGGTGCGTGTGAGTGCATGTGCGCGTATACGTTTGAGCGTATTAGCATAAACGTGTGTACATGTGTGCGCGTGTGTGCGTGTGTGCGAGTGTGCATATTCGTATTTTGCTACCCTGTGCACATTTTCAATCGTTCTTATATTATTTTGTTGTTGTTAGGTGTAAAAATAAAACTTTGTATACTGCGCTTATTACTGCGGCGAATTAATAATGTGTGCAAATATGCTGGTAGACGAAGAGGACGGTAGACACGTTATTACTTCAAAATGGGCATAAAGTAAAAGGTACAAGTATTTAGGATTTGTAGGGCAAGAATTTCCAATTGAGAATTTAAAACAAAGCAAAATTAATGATATGAATATTGATTGCAGATGTGTATTTAAATAATCGCTTGGCAAACAATTAAAAATCTCTTCTGACCTAACCTGATCACTAACGAGCATTGTTGGTAGATTTAAAAATTGCTTAAAGGTACGGTTTTCTTATTTTGAGAGCAATAAGATACTCGGCTAGCATTATCTGGTTTGAAGGGAATTAGTACCAACAGTAACCCTAACGGCGATTATTTTGGATCGTACATACATCAAATTGTGTCCGATTACGTGAACTGTTCCTAGTTTGGACAACTCCCATTGGAAAGGTTGATAGATAATCATTGAACTAATACGTTGTAACATTGATATATGTTTCCCAGCAGACATAAAAAAACAGGAGTGCGTAATGTTTAAGTATAAAAACTACATCCTAATGAATAGTGAACAGGAAGGAAATAACGCCGTAGCTGGTTGCTTACTGCACGAAAAGTGCATGCGACATTGAAATTCAACTTTGAAATCATAGCGAAAAATAATTCACCGTGAGTAATGGAAGTGCAAGAGTAGGAAAGAATGCAGTTCCTGTTGCCAGACAGCGATTCCAAACAATCACATCAAAGAAAACGGTGCACGGTTGCAATCATAATCAAGAAATGAAGCAGTAAAATAAAGTAAATAATATCTTTTTAATCACAAAGCTAATATAAGCCTACCTAGTGCAAGACCGGAAAGCAGGAATTCACGGTTTCTCGAAGAAATGGTTAGCGGAAAAAACGACAACAAGTCTGACTGTCCCCATCTTTAAGAACTGTTTAAAGGAGAATATCAATATGGAGGCTTTAAATACGGATGGGACTATTTAAGAAGAAAGACCCTAGCATCTTGGATACCAAGTGCAAAAAGTAAATTTTAACGTACCTTGTTACATCAATGATGTTATAATTTTAGAAGTTCCATGTTTCTATAAATTCTGCAATGTAACTTCGAAGCCTCTTTCAGAGTGAATTCTAAAGCGTTTTTAAGAGTGAGATGGGTAAATCTACGAGGGGAGATTTTTAAGTTATCTACCTAGCTATGAAGGAAAACAGATATATGGAAACGAAAAATTTATTTTTCTACATAACACATTTAGTCCAACGTGTCTCCAGTTGTCCTATACCTTCAGAATAAAATTCATTTGTTTGGTCCTCAAAGTAATCCTGTAATTCTTGTTGAAGAGCTTCATCCGGCTCAAATCGTTTACCCCGTAAATGTCTTTTTAAAGGTCTGAATAAAAAAAAGTCGCATGGTGCTAAATCCGGGCTATACGGAGGGTGGGAAAACTCTCTAATGCCCTGCACGATGCGCGCCTTGTGAACGCGGCAGTTGTCATGAAGCAGCAATGTCTTTTCACGATGCGAGTTCGGCCGTTTTCGCAAGTTGTTAATTATGTTTCCATAAGCTTCAGCGTTTATTATACGCCCTCTTTGCATGTATTCCACTAACAAAACACGCTCAGAATCCCAGAAAACAGTTGCCATGAACTTTTTTCCCGAAAATTGTGTATTTGCTTTCTTCGGCGGCGTGCTAGGGGGGTTCCAGTGATAGACCCACGTTTCGTCACCAGTAACAATTTTATTCAAAAAGTCACGGTATTACGCCAAAGTCGCCAAATTGTCTCGGCAAATTTGTTCCCTGCATTGTTTTTGCTCTGGTGTGAGCAACTTTGGAATCCACGGAAACCTTTGTTAGGCGGTCTTGGAGCACCAATTGCTCAACCTTGCGAACGATTTTCCCCGTTCTCGCTTCCACTGCCCGGCCAGTTCTTGGGTCGTCTTCACTTGAATCCCTCCCCCAACGAAACTGTTTTGACCAAAATTTAACTTGGTAATATAATGGCCCATCATTTCCATACACTGTAGTCATCCTCTCCAAAATGATTTTTGGGCAACTCCCTTTCTTTGTCAAAAACCTAATGACACATCAATACTCCAGTTTAATTTCGCTCATGTTACTGCACCAATTGCCGTGGAAAATTTGTACTACTTTACAGATTGACTTGCTATTTTGACGACACTTTGAATGTCTAACGCATACGCAATATTGTTTTCGGTCGCCTAGTAGCCCATTTTAATAGCTAGGTAGATAATATAGGAATCTCCCCTCGTATAAATTAACTTCGAATATATAAAAACGGAACAATAGGAGTGGCCTGAATGATTAGAAATATGTTTATGATTTCGCATTACAAATTCTCAAGTGTACAAAGGCGCGCATTTCTTTATTCTGGTCATTAAAAGTGTATTTATTATTCAGGATAACACCCGGGACTTTAATAGATATACAGCTTGTTAACAGATAGGAGTCAAGTGGAGTATACGCAAGTGTCTTACATTAATCAATTCTTCGAACACACTTCAACAAGGCAATGATTGATATTGGTGATGAAAGAGTATGTGTTTAGATCATTGGCAAATAGAAATTTATGGCAGGGTAATAGTTCAGCTAGTAAGTTTATGTAAAGAGGAAAAATAAGTGGCCCAAGATTACAACCCTGAGGAACTCCTATAGAAGGATGTATTGGGAAAGTATAATTATTGAAAGTAAAGCATTAAATTTTATATCGAAAAAAGCAATGAGATTAAAGCTATCGACTTTAAAGTACTTACCAATAAAGGAAACTTCACACGCAAGTTGAATCTCAAAATCACTTAAACAAAGTGTCTGTAATATCTGGGTACCCAAAGCATTAAATAAAACAGCAAGTTTATTGACACAAAAACATAATTTGAACGCATATCCTCCTTCAGATTTACATTAAGCAATAGAAATACGAGTAGGAACATCAAAATGTAATTATGATACACAATTTGTAATTTTAACACATTAAAAATATTATATACATATATTGTAGGTAGCGGACTGCGAAAATTATATTATTGCAATAAACGTTTGTCAAATCGCCATTGTTACCGCGACAGAAAAGATAATTAGTGGATTTTTAATATCTTGATAATACGTCGTAATTTGGTAATGTTTTCAAAATATTTTATTTATATATTTTTATGTAAGGAATGTGGGAATGTATGTAACTGATATTTGGCTAAGAGTTGAAAAACACATGTTGGGATTTGAGTAGCAGGTGTAAAAACTGCTTTACTGAAGGGGCGTAACGAGTCATTGAAAATTATTATGCGCCGATTCTTAATGTAAAAATGTCACTAGTTTAGTAAGTAATTGTGTCGGTACAGACCGCGATCAAAAGATATATTTGTTTATTTGTTTATTTATTATTAATATGAAACTGTTTCAACGTAAATTAATGTTTCTTGTTTTTTTAAATCACTTTTCTAAGACGGTGGTTGATTTTCGGGAGTAGACATGGTGGGTGGAAACCAGAGGGGAAGGCAGTTGCTGTTGTAATTTTGATTTGTTTTAATTCGAAACTCTCATTGTAAACAGTTTGTCTTTAAAATGTTTCGTGCGTGTACATTTTCTTTTGAATTAGCCAACACTAGTTTGTCATTTCTTTCGAGTGTTACTTGTAACATGATTTTCAAATATTAATCTATAAATAGCAGTCACCCTTTTTGAAGTTAAATCTCGTAGGTTAAAGATTTGTGTCTGTGATCAACTAAAGGAATAGATATTTAAGTGTAGGTAGGTATTTTTATATAAATGAAAGCTTGCAGTAAATTATTTTACAAGCCTAGATAACATCTTCAAAATCAGACATTGCCTTGCAAAGGTATCTTATTCGCACGCGCGCTCATTAAGCTGAAATCTGCTAAAATAAAGGACAGTACAGAGCTCTCTCACTCTGGTATTTGTGTGAATTAGCATTGTTGTTTATATTTATATTTGTGTAGAGGTCGACTGGTAAACAGGTACATGATACCGCTGGTTATTAATTGTAAAAGGCAATTCCCAAGTGGGTGCACACTGCCGAGACCAGATAACCATTAAACATCTCAAATTTTATTTTTATTATTTTTATTGTTGTATAGATGATTGTGTAACCTGAGAAAGAGGCGCTGTATTTTTTTACGCACTCAAACTTATCTATCGGTCACGATGTTAGGATCTATTTATAACTTACCCTTGTAAGGATTTGTTTTAATGAGTGTTTTTTTGGATCAGTTTGTTTAAGTAGAATTGTTTGGCTGCGAACTAATTTCTCTTTATATATATATATATATATATATATATATATATATATATATATATATATGCATATATACGTGTCCCAGATAACATTTCCAGCATGGGGATCTCGCTTATTATAAAAGATACAGATTTGGTTAAATTAGATGAACGATTAGTGAAATTATAGGACACTCTCCAATTTCCAAATTTCCATGTATTTTAAGATCTTATGGCAAGAAAAGAAAAATGTCAAATTTCTTTTCTTGTAATATCTTTTGTTATATTAGACATATAAATTTTATTTGCACTTTCTTAAGATATTTTTATGCAGAATTTAAATATCAATTTGGATTTTTATTTGCACTTTCTATTTTTAGTTTCAACCCCTAAATTAAATTTTTCTTATGGAACGACAAGTCGGCTTTGAAATAATTGATCGTGTTTTTTATCCTCTTTACAATGATATAGCACATGTACTATCTATTTTTAAAACAACAAAGAAAATTTAAAAAATGTATTTTATTAAAGACTCTAACAATAAGCAGGCCGTGAAACATAAAAACATAATCGAATTTAATGTCACTAAAATTATTCGTTCCAGAATATTTTATGTCAAACATGGCTTTATTTACTAATACTGAAAAGTTTGATATGTTGAGTTGTTACATCTTGTCTCATAAAACAGTTTAGAAGCTGAACGGATGTAATTGAGGCTGTATCCTGAAAGAAAGCAGCCCAGTGCTCGTACGTACAGAAATTTGGTAATTAATTTAAAAGAATATGGTTCATTTTCAAAACCTACTAGAATCCGAAATTACGGAATGAAGATGCAGAACTAAATGTATTACAATCAGTTATTGAAAATCCTTCAACATCTGTTAGAGAAATTGAACATAACACTGGTATTTCGAAAACTACATCACAAAGAATTTTAAAAGTCACAGGTATCATCCGTATAAGTACACCATTCTGCAGGGACTTAGAAATGGAGATCAGGGAGAAGATTACAATTTTGCCAATGGTATGTTAATCAATGAGAATAACGATAATTTTCCAGCTACGATTTTGTGGTCTGACGAAAGCAGATTTACAAATAATGGCCTTTTCAATCGACACAATGTTCACTTTTGGGACCGTGAAAATCCTCACGTTGTTAAGGAAAGTCGGCATCAAGTGAGATTTGGTTTTAACGTCTTTCCAATTTAAAGGGAAACTTAGGGCCCATATTTTAACAAACATTAATAAAAGGTTTTAATTTTACCAAACCATTTAAAAAAAATTTATGAAACTAATTTGGAAAAATATCCTTCCCAAGATCCCAAACAATTAAACATAACACAAAATTTAATAACTTTAAATTTTAATTAAAATACCATTTTATGGACCAGATTCAATTAACCCTTGGATTTCCTTTGGGTACGAAAATCGAGTGTACGTGAAAATTTGAGGAATTTTAAATCTTGTATAGTTCGAATTTGGTAATTAACCCAAAATAAATTATTTTATTAGGAGGGAATTATGTTTAGAAAATTTGGTAATTGGAACACTTTATTTGGATAAATTAATACTTTACCGCTTAACCTTTTTGATTATTATGCCGTTTTATGTTTAGTACAGAGGCTTTAAAAAATAATTTTTTAAATTTTTTTTTTTTTAAAAATAACGTAAATTGTTTTTTTTAAAAATAAAAAACTTTATTTCAAAGGACTGGTTTGGAAAAAAAGGGGTTGGTAATTTGAAAGTTTAATTAAATCCAAATTGTAAAATTTGCTTTAAAATTTTGGTGCTTAAATTTTTTTAATTAACCAAAATATTTGAAAAATTTTTGAATTTTCTTTTTTTTAAATAAATCTTAAAATACATATTTGAATTAACGTTAAAATTTCTATCCTTAGGATAATTATTAATTTAAAATTGTATTTTTATAATAAAGGAAACCCTTGCGGAAATTTATTTTACACTATAATTAAAATAAATTTTAAATATTTATTATATTAATAAATTCTTAAAATTAAAACGCCAACCTTCGGGGTAAAAATTTTATTTTTTTTATTAAATTTTGTAGGGTCCTCGATATCCCTTAGCTTGAAATTAAAGGCCAATTCCCTGGGTTTTAACTCAACCGTCCTTTAACATAAATTTTAATTAGTTTTGATAATGAATTTTAACTGCCCTTTTTTTACCACTCCTTAATCCAGATTTTTTTTCTTTTTAACTTACCCAAGGCTTTATAAGTGTTTTGGACCCGTTTTTAATTTGTTTGCGCACTATTTTCTTTATATTAATATTAATATTTTTTAAATTAATTTAATTTTAATTTAATTATAAACTTCAAAATTTCCAGCTGGTCCTTTTTAAATTTCAATTTGGGTTAAATTAATTTTCAAATTATTGAAAAAACTTAATTTTTTATTTATTTTAAGTTATGCAAAGAAAATTCAATTTTCTTGAATTCTTTTTATATTAAATATAAATTTATTTATTTTTAAATATTTTTTATAATTTAAATATCAATTTGGATTTTATTTGCACTTTCTATTTTTAGTTTCAACCCCTAAATTAAATTTTCTTATGGAACGACAAGTCGGCTTTGAAATAATTGATCGTGTTTTTTATCCTCTTTACAATGATATAGCATATGTACTATCTATTTTTAAAACAACAAAGAAAATTTAAAAAATGTATTTTATTAAAGACTCTAACAATAAGCAGGCCGTGAAACATAAAAACACAATCGAATTTAATGTCACTAAACATTATTCGTTCCAGAATATTTTTGTGTCAAACATGGCTTTATTTACTAATACTGAAAAGTTTGATATGTTGAGTTGTACATCTTGTCTCATAAAAACAGTTTAGAAGCTGAACGGTGTACTTGAGGCAGTGCTCGTACGTACAGAAATTTGGTAATTAATTTAAAAGAATACGGTTCATTTTCAAAACCTACTAGAGATCCGAAATTACGGAATGAAGATGCAGAACTAAATGTATTACAATCAGTTATTGAAAATCCTTCAACATCTGTTAGAGAAATTGAACATAACACTGGTATTTCGAAAACTACATTACAAAGAATTTTAGAACGTCACAGGTATCATCCGTATAAGTACACCATTCTGCAGGGACTTAGAGATGGAGATCAGGGAGAAGATTACAATTTTGCCAATGGTATGTTAATTAATGAAGGAATAACGATAATTTTCCAGCTACGATTTTGTGGTCTGATGAAAGCAGATTTACAAATAATGGCCTTTTCAATCGACACAATGTTCACTTTTGGGACCGTGAAAATCCTCACGTTGTTAAGGAAAGTCGGCATCAAAGTGATATTTGGTTTTAACGTCTGGTGTGGCATTTTAGGCGCTAAACTTATTGGGCCCATATTTTTAACGAAACATTAAATAGTGAAAGGTATTTGAATTTACTACACACTGATTTAGAAAATAAACTTGATGATTTACCACTGATTGAGAATATTAATATCTGTTTCCAACAAGATGGCGCCCCACCCACAATTCAAACATCATCAGCGAATATCTTAATAATCGGTTTCCAAATTCATGGATTGGTAATCGAGGACCGATTTTATGGCCACCCAGATCTCCAGACTTAACGCCCTTGGACTTTTTCCTTTGGGGCTACGTAAAAAATCGAGTGTACGTGCAAACATTTGAGAATGCCGAAGATCTTCGTGAAGCTGTTCTTGCAGCATTTGGTAGTATTAAACGCCAAAAACTACGCAGAGCAATTACGTCGACACTACGCAGGGAACAATTATGTTTAGAACGGAATGGTCAATTGTTTGAACATCTTTTATAATTGGATAATTATCTCCAATACTATTACCTGCTTAACTCTTGTTGTTATCTATTATTTGTCGTTTTCTCATGTTTCACGGCCTACTTATTGTTAGAGTCTTTAATAAAATACATTTTTTAATTTTCTTTGTTGTTTTTAAAATAGATAGTACATGTGCTATATCATTGTAAAGAGGATAAAAACACGATCAATTATTTCAAAGCCGACTTGTCGTTCCATAAGCAAAATTTAATTTAGGGGTTGAAACTAAAAAATAGAAAGTGCAAAAAAAGATCCAAATTGATATTTAAATTCTGCATCAAAAATATCTTAAGAAAGTGCAAATAAAATTTATATGTCTAATATAACAAAAAAGATATTACAAGAAAAAGAAATTTGACATTTTCCTTTTTCTTGCCATAAGTCTTAAAATACATGGAAATTTGGAAATTGGAGAGTGTCCTATAATTTCACTAATCCTTAGGAGTAATTCATCTAATTTAACCAAATCTGTATCTTTTATAATAAGCGAGATCCCCATGCTGGAAATGTTATCTGGGACACGTTGTATATATATATATATATATATATATATATATATATATATATATATATCATTGTATGTATTTTGTACTTTAGTAGTCCCTGAACAATGGTGTACGTGTAAATTCCTTGTCTATTTTCTTTTGTCCTTGCCTTTACCTTATTATCACCTATGCAATTTTACTGTTGTATTTTATATGTACCGTAATTTGCTTTATTGTTTTATGTGCTTATTTACTTAAAGACCGGCATGATTGGTTTTAAAGGGCCACATGTTTGGTATTATGATTTTTATTTTGATTACTTATGACATAATTGTGGGGGTGACTACATGTTTTTTTTTTATTATTATGTTTCTGTGTAACTAAACTGCTTTTTATTCATTTTCCCTTAATGTTATAATTTTGTACGCACTTTAACCTGATTTAATGGTGTTTTGATATATATTTAACCCTTTCATTATTTTTTTTATGTTATTTGATTTATTAATGTACTTGCGCAATTATGAATAGAGTGGGTTTTATTGGTGGTTCTTGCCCGCAATAGTATATTAACGGACTGAACCACCATTGGGCAAAGCTCGTTGATTTTAATTTGAGTAGTTTCATGTTTTACCCATCCCACGTGATGCAACACTTACTTCACCCAGCATATCTAATTTAGATAGCACAACGTATCTACCACTATACGGCCACTTCGTTTGATCAGATTTTAGGTTTGCGAGTAATTAAATGTCAGACTCGAATCGAATTTGAAAAAATATCGGGCTTTTACTAAACCTCAAAATTTTAAAATTAATGTTAACACAGAAACAGAAGAACGTGTTTTAGCCTACTACATCTATCTATCTCTTCGTGAAATTGCGAACGAGTGCAACACTTCGAAAGATGAAGCCCGCGTTATTTTTGAACAGAATAATTTTAATCCATATCATTTTCATATAGGAAATACATTGTATGTTGAAGATTATCCGAAAAGATTACTTTTTACTACATGGTTGATTAATCAAAGTCGAGCAAATAATCAATTCTCGAAAACCATTATTTTTACCGATGAAGCAAAATTTACAAACAACGGCATCTTCAATAGAAAAAATCATATCAAATGGTCCCAAGAAAATCCTCATATTACTGTTGAGAGGAGAGATCAATATGCTTTTTCAGTAAACGTTTGATACGGTGTTATTAGTACCAAAATACTTGGGTCGTTTTTTTTTATAAATACAATTTAAATTCCGAAAAATTTCGAACTTTTTTACAAAACGAATTTGTAGAAATTTTGGACGACCTTCCTTTGAACGTAATTCAAAATTTGAATTATTTTCAACACGATGGGGCACCAGCACATAATGGATTACTTGTGTGTAGCTATTTACAGGAACGTTTTAATAATTGGATAGGAAATCGAGGTCCAATAGCTTGGCCGCGGCGATCTCCAGGCTTAACCTCCCTGGACTTTTTCTTGTGGGGTGCAAATAAAGACAAAGTGTACCGAGTAAAACCTGGTAATCTAGATGATTTAAAAAATAAAATTCGTGTTGCTATATAACAAATTAGAACCCAAAGTTTATTAAATGTTCAAAACGAAATTTTAAAACGACGTCAAATGTGGGTTCAAAATAATGAAGGGCATTTTGAAGCACTTCTGTGATTGTGTTATCTGTTTATATTTTTTGCTGTTACTCTTCGTTGTAAGTTAAATTTATTTAGAACTTTTTTATTTTGATAATGTAGTACATTATTTCTTGTTGTTTCCACAAATTTAGTAGTAGAATATGAGCTTATTTTGTTATTTAAATGTTCACGGCACACTTTAATTTGTTTAATAAATATTATAACTACCTTTTTTTTTGCAAGTTTTGAGTTAACTAATAATATTAAACATACAAAGCTACACATTTTGAAATCAGAAAAAAATAAGCCATCGAATGAGTCCAATGCCACCTATAGTTGCCATTTAAAAAAATGTACGTTATTTCTATGCTATTTTTGTTTCTAAATCATTTAGGGATGCTATGCGAAACAATAAATCTTATCTTGTCATTTTTACGTTCATAAATTACTTTTGTGTAACAATTCATTTCAGTGTTAGCTGATACAAATTACTACAATGCCTTTCACGCATTTAGAAAAATGTGATATGCTTGAAGCATACATAGTATGTCAAAAAAATGCTGACCGTGTTCTTGAACGATATAATGTCCTGTTTCCAGAAAGAATAGCTCCAGATCGTAGATTTTCTGCAATTATACAGAAAATTTAGATCAAATGAAAATGTTTTTGCCAAAGGTATGTTTAAAAAAAAAGATTTGTGATGAATTAAGATACGGAAATAAATGTGCTAGCTTATTTTGAAGTAAATCGTGAACATTTCATACGAGATTGCATGAGATATTTAGGATTATGTTTCGGAATTATACGGAATATTTTGAAAAAACATAAATACGTGCCGTATACATACAGGCCTACTCAGAGTCTTTTACCAGGCGACCAAGAAAGAAGAATTATATTTTGCCAATGGTTTGTAAATACAAAAAACGCAAACCCTGATTTCGAAAGGCTAATTCTCTGGAGCGATGAATCTAATTTCAGCAATAGGGGCATGTATAATAGAAAAGGTCATCATTACTGGAAAAATGAAAATCTAATGGGAAATGTTCCGTGTAATCCACAGAGACGCTTTAGTTTAAATGTATGGTGTGGCCTTTTTGGCTTTAAAATCGTCGGACCAGTATTTTACGAAGCCACTTCAACAAGCGATCGCTACTTAAATTTCCTCCGAACCATTTTAGAAGAGTTTTTTGATGACCTTAATTTAGCTGATCGTCAGATAGTATTTTTTTCAGCAAGATGGTGCGCCTCCACACAATACTGAAAACGTTAATAATTTGATAAGTGGATTTTTTCATGATTGCATTATTACTACCAGGGGGCCAGTTCGTTGGCCTTCACGTTCTTCAGACATTACACCAATGGATTTTTTTTTCTGAAAATTTTTAAAAAAACGAAATTTACCAAAATTGTTACAATAAGATCGAAGATCTTCAGATAACAATGACTAATATCATTGTTAACGAAATATAAATCAATCGATTCGTCTCCTTTTATTTTTATTTTAAATTTTATGCTCGCCAAGATGATAAGTTAAGGCTCATATCTCCTTTATTTTTGGTTTTAGGTTGAAATTCATAATAACCTTTTATGTTAAGAAAAGTGTTGGCAATCGATTAGGGTGTACCATTTAAGAAAACTACTTTTTTTAAAATAACTCGGAAACGCGATGTTCAATTGTTTTTCTGTTACCACCACGTTAATCAATGGAAGGAATACTACTACTTTCCTAGTTTAACCTACCTCGTGTGACCTATTAGACAAAACAAAATTTTAATAACGCCTAATTTTAGAAATGCTATATATCAAGATGAATCAAAAAATTATTTGTAGTAATAAAAAAGATTTAGAAAATTTACCCTCCAATTATGATCTTATTTTAGAAAATTTATAATTAATCTTAGTTACCTAAATGTTTAATGTCATTTTGACAGATTTTTAGGTTTTAATTTTCTTAATTTTATAATTGAATTTTAATTTAAATTAAACTCCATGTTGGAAACTCGAAATGGGGTTGTGCTAATCAAAGGTATACTTAGAAAACACAAAACCTTACCCACAATGTTTTAATTTTAACTGTTACTAAATGATTAACAAAATTGGTTGGTAACGAGTTTCGACAAAATGTCATATTGACAAATTTAACATCTTATATGAAAAACTAACAAATACTTACCAGTATGTACTTACACATATGCTGTGTATCTAGATAACCTTATTTAGATGTTGATCACATGGGTTTTTACGCCTAATTTTTATTAATTTTTAAATTTAAAACTTTATCTGGATTTATAGATGGATTAATTTATTGAGTTTGTCAATTCACTCCTATATTTCCACATGGGTGTAAATTTTTTTGGTATGCTTGTTCGTAAATGGTTATTTTAAAGATTTTAGTGTATTACTATAACTAGGAAGCTGTTTATATAAATCTTCTGAGGTACTTATCAGCTCCTCTTCAAGACCTCATTTGTCTCGATGTTGATTATTGACTGGATTTGTTGTTTATTAATTTGAAAACTATCATTTGATGAAACTTCAGGTAACCAGTAGTTTATACTTTTCCTTCTGATCTGTATGTCAAAATATATCTAGATACTGCTTAACCTTACGTTTTGTAGCATTTTAACCATATACTCTGATGTTCTAATTTATGTTATTAGGTGGTAGGCATGTATACTCCATGCCAGCCGGGGAGGTACCACCACCCTTACCATGGGCTCCTTAATATTGGGTCTCCGATTTTCTGAGCTCGGTAAGGGCTGCCGGTTACCTTTTCCATCATCCACAATCTATTCTCATCCTTATTCTTCCTTCTCGCCCTCACTGTCTTCCTATCGGATTAAAAGTCCCAAATTAAAAAATAAGATGGCTGTGGTTTCTAGGGTTATAAATTCCGGACGTAAAATCCTGCCCCATTCGGATGTCCGGGAGGGCAGGGCCCAAGCGACCTCGGCCATCGAAAGTATCAACTTTCTGATTCACTACTGCAACATCCGCGGTATCAGGTCTAATCTTAATGCTATTCACCAACATCTTGAACAATTACAACCTGATATATTGTTTCTATCTGAAACACAAGTCTCCTCGGAAAACTCCGAGTCACCCGACTTGCAATTTCCTCAATACCATCTTCACTCTAACTTTCGATATAAAGGAGGCGTATGTGCCTACATCAAGGACAGAATTGCTTGCAAGAGGGTTTCTTCCTTAGAAAATAAAAATTTTGACGTGATTTGGTTTAAACATTCTGGTCCTAATTTTGTGAAATTCTACTGTTGCATTTATAGGTCTCCTAATGACAGCAACTTTCAAGACTTCTTCGATTACCTTAGTACGAAAGTTGACTATCTCCTGTCTCAGTTTCCATCTTGCGATATCTCATTTGTAAGCGATTTCAATGTTCATAACTCTAATTGGCTTCAATTTTCATCTACTACAAATCCAGCTGGTCATAGTGCAGAAACATTTGCTATTTCATGTGATCTCACACAAATGATTTCTGAACCCACAAGAATCCCTGATAACCCTAACCATACTCCACATCTTCTAGATCTCTTTCTTACATCAAACCCTCTTGTTTATAAAACTTCCGTTCTTTCGCCTTTAGGTCTTTCCGACCATTGTCTAATAAAAATCATTTCTACTGTACCTAATTCCACTGTTGTTCGCAAAACCGATAGAACCTTGTGGTGTTTTAAGTCAGCTCGATGGAGTGATTTACGGGATTTCTTTGCAACCTTTCCATGGCGTGCATATTGTTTTAAGTCGTCCTCTTCTTCGGACATCGTTCTTTCAGTATCTGAAGTCATCCTCATGGGAATGGAGTTATACATTCCGAAACAACAGTACCGTGTAGGTCATTCACGTTCCCAACCCTGGTTCAATAAGGCTTGTTCTGATGCAATATCTTTAAAAAATAAATGTTACATTAAATGGAAATCTAATAAATCGGTTGACAATCATGTAGAATACGTTGGTGCTAGAAATATCTGCAAAAGTGTCATCACTAAAACTAAAAAGTTGTTCGAACAACGAAA
Organism: Vesta saturnalis; assembly: GCA_036346205.1. Classification (NCBI taxonomy): domain Eukaryota; kingdom Metazoa; phylum Arthropoda; class Insecta; order Coleoptera; family Lampyridae; genus Vesta; species Vesta saturnalis. The sequence goes on from JARFJB010001556.1 coordinate 860,466, forward strand.
ATGCAATGAACTAGCTACATCTCCTTTAGGCAGTCGTAAATTTTGGTCTTTAGCAAAAGCCATTAGTAAAAACTTTCGAACATCTTCATTTCCTGACATCTATTGACGGATCGGTAGTTGCTGATTCTGTAGACAAAGCCAACGTTTTTGTGGATTTGTTTGCATCAAACTCGTGTCTCAATGATTCTGGAAAAGATGTGCCCTAGTCAACTCTTCTTCATACGTTATGAAACCAATTCATTTTCGGTACAAGCTCTTGGAATCGATCATCAGTAGGCTTGATCTCAATAAGGCGACTGGCCCAGACGGTATCCCAGCTATTGTCTTAAAGAAATGTTCCCCGAACTAGTACCAGTCCTATCTAAGCTCTATACGATCTCTATATCTTCTGGGAATTCCTTCATCATGGAAGTTAGCAAATGTTCAACCTATTCCCAAAAAGGTGATAAGACCGATCCTCAAATTACAGACCAATTGCCATCACTTCCATTTTGTCTAAAATCATGGAAAAAGCCATCAATCAGCAACTGCTCACGTTTCTTGAAACTAACAAACTCCTTAGTGACCATCAACATGGGTTTAGGCAAAGTCGTTCAACAGGCGATCTTCTTTCATATATGACCCAAGTTTGGAACAATACAGTAGAGCAGTCCGGTGAAACAGTTGTAGTCGCTTTAGATATCTCAAAGGCATTTGACCAAGTTTGGCATAAGTGTTTACTTGCCAAACTCACCTCGTTTGGGTTAAATGATGCGCTCATCAACTGGGTTTCTAGTTTCCTTGATGAAAGACGAATACGTGTCGTAGTTGATGGCTTTTTTTCAAAAGAAGTTAGCATTAACGCGGGCGTACCACAGGGATCCGTTATAGCGCCTACACTTTTTCTGCTGTACATAAACGACCTTATTTCTTCAACAACTAACCCTATCCATTGTTTTGCTGACGATAGCACTCTTCACTGTAGTTCATCTCAGTCTACTCATAGTGATAATCCACCTTCTATGTCAAATCAAGAAATTAAAGCTGAAATGGCAAATTCAATCAACAAAGACATTCAACGTATTCTCGAATGGGAAGCAATAATCTAGTTAAATTTAATGCTAACAAAACTCAGTGTTGCCTTATGTCCGCCAAAAAAGATCGATCATTTCCTGTTGTAAGTATGAATGGCTCAGTTCTTAAGTTTTCAGACTCTATTACTCTGTTGGGTATGACTGTATCTTCAAATCTCTCATGGGTTGACCATCTTCTGTCAGCTACCAAAACAGCTGCTCGTAAAATAGGCTTTTGTACAGATCTAAGCAGTACTTTACCTCTCGACAACTCCTTTTGCTGTATAAGGCCCAAATTCGGCCTCATCTGGAATATAATTCTCACCTTTGGTTAGTGCTCCAATACGCTCTCGATATCGTTGATCGTATTCAAAAGAGAGCGATTAGGCTTATAAATGACCCGTCTTTAACTTCTCACATACAGTCCCTTGAGCATAGAAGGATGGTTTCAGTTCTTTCTTTGTATTATCGTTATTACAACGGCTATTGTGCTGGTGAATTACATTCTTTGATACCATCTCCGGCTATCTTTGCGAGAAACACTCGGTTCGCTCAATCACTTCATCAGTATGCAGTACAAATCTCCACTTGTCGTACCAAACGGGCGCAATCCACATTTTTCTACACGGCTTCTAAACTGGAATGATCTCCCTAGTTCCTGTTTTCCTCTCACTTATGATATGAGAAAATTTAAGGTAGCTGTTCATAGGCATCTATTGGCAATTCATTATCCCTATATCCATCCTCCTAAGTGTTCCTGAGTGCTTTAGCACGATAGGCCTTATTTAGCCTGTTCAGGTCCACAATCATAAAAAAAAAAAAAAATGTATTTGTGCATGTTTAGTATTAACATATGTATAAGTACTTGTAGGTATTTGTTAGTTTTTCATACAAGATGTTAAATTTGTCAACAGTTTAAGGTCTAAAGATGCCATTTTGTTGAAACCAGTCATCAGTCAATTTTGTTAACCATTTGGTTATAGCTAAAATTAAAACATTGCGGGGAAGGTTTTGTGGTTTCTAAGTATACATTTGTTTATAATTGAAGATGATTTCAAATCGAAATATATGGGAACTTGTTTCGAGTCTATTAACGTTGCACTAATTGATGTATGTACCAATTAATTATTTATAAGTATATTTATATTATATATATATATATATATATATATATATATATATATATATATGATCCCGTGATCTATCTCTATGTTTTTATATTTCTATTTAGCAGCTTTCTTTAAAAACTAAAGACTGGAATTTCTTCTTTAGTAAAATATTAATTCATTATTAAATGGAATACCTACAGCGTTTGCTATTAGTAGGAGCATTAATTTTACATAACCAATCACAATTTCTAATGATTAAACATGTAAATATTTTATCTTAAGTAAACTCTGCACAGCCTCAAAAAACCACGTTTTTTTTGTTTAAATAATAAACAAAAACTACTAAGTTATGTAATGTTTTTGAACTGTGGTGTAATTAAAATTTAATGCGGATATAATAGCGGGTGCACTGGCCATAAAATCGTATTTTTATTGAGACTAACTTCATATATTTACAAAAATATAAAACTTCTGAGTTTATCTGGACAAAGCTAAGATTAAGCAGCACAATCTAAAATCTAATTGCGTTCAATTATCGAACTTAATGCCACTATCTTAGATTTATTTCTTGAGCTGAGAAAGAGTAATAACTACCAATTAAGCGTTTAAAAATAAGGTAAGTGCTTTATATCGGCTTTTGATACATTTTCAATGCTCACCGGAATTTATCGTATAATTAAGTTTAGAGCATGTAAAGTTCGCACATGTATTACATTACTCAGCACCCTAGTGAATGAACAGGTAATTACATTCTACTCAACTGTATGATATATTAACTTCAACACGAAGCACATGAAATATAACAGGAAACTTGTGTAAAGAACACTTGTTAATTTTTCTTTTACATTAAAAAAGGTTTTCCAACGTATTGCACTAAGTGTGATTAACATACTACTAGGTTAGTGTATGTAACAAAGGTTTTATTGAGTAACTGTTAAAACGAAAAATTCAATCAATTCCCATTTCAATAAAATTTATAGTGTCTTCAGGTTTTTGACGTCTATAAAATTATGCATTAATTCTAAGACAGTGTGTGTACCAGATTAATGATTTGTCGTTATTACACTTAAAACTAAATAAGTGCAACAGACCAACAGTAATAATTAATGACGTTATTCATCGGATTATATACAACGTGCCCAGAATAAGGATGAACAGCATGGGGATCTTGAACACGGTAAGGGATACGAAGGCGGTTAAATTAGAGAAAAGTTGTGTAATTTAGGGCATGTTCACATATAGTTTGCAAAAGTTCATTATTGTTTACCGTTTCCGAGATTTAAAACAAAATTCGATTTTTGAGTTTTTCTTTTTTGGTAATTCCTTCATTTATTTTAAAAGATTTAAAAAAAAAGGTACTTCTTCATTATCACTTTTTGAATTCTATTAGATGGCGTTTTAAAATTTTTTGTTCGACGTTTCGTCTCCGAGAAGCCATCATCAACTTTATTTATATCGCTGCAACTAACGAAACACGCTGTTTTCTATAGTACTTTTTATTACGAATTTAACCATGTATTACACATTATGGTTTTGAAGCCGAAAAATTCGGATTTTCATTTTTACATTTTTAATATGATATCAGTTAATATTAGAAGGTTTTGATAAAAAACACGAAATTATATTAACTGCTGCCATAACCGATACTAACAACTGCTCTTCATTTTCAAAACTCCAGTCATACACTTGGTTTTTCAGTTAAACCCACAGAAAAAAAAATCCAACGGACTAAAATCGTGTGATCGGGCTGGCCAAGCTACTGCACTGTAAGTTCCAATCCATTTTCCTGTAAACCTAAATGCCTGCACGTTTCTTGAGTTATGTGGTGGGGCACCATCTTGTTGTAACCAACAGTTGTTAATAAGTGCCAGAGATAATTCATCCAAGGTATTTTCCAAATCAGTCCTTAGCAAGTTCAGATATCGTTCGGCATTTAAATTGTTGTAAATAAAAGGTCCCTAAATCCTAATCTATGTTGATGTCTTGATTATTTTTTAAATATGGATTTTGTTTGCCCAATAATGTTTGTTACTCAAAGGTATACTTAACACACTCAACCTTCCCCACAATGTTTTACTTGAATTTAACAATAAATACAAATGGTGACAAGAAATTGCCATCTTCAGACCTTAAACTATATTAAACTGTAACATCATATAGGTAAACTAACGAATACTTGCAAGTACTTATATATGTATATAAAAAATTTAGCACTACATGTGCATGGTTAAACCGCCTAAGGCGTGCATTTATTAAATATCAGGATATGTTTTGACATACATATCAAGAATTAAAATTCAAGATTCCTTTTTACCTGAGGTTCCTTCAAAGACAAGTCTCAACCATTAAGTAAAATTTAACAATCTGGTGGATTACCAAAATTAAAAAGTTTCTCTTCAAGGCCTTATCCCACCATGCATACATACTTGACGCATTTATGTTGGGAATCCATGATTGTGGCTGAAGGAGCTTGGAAAGCTCAAGAACCCACCCTTCCCCTTGGGGAAGGAATGAAATAGTCGTTTTTCTTTCTTCTTCTTCTACAGACCCTCATTCTGCTGGGCCCCTTTGGAGAGCCCAGACCGTTATCTTCCTGTTAACTCTCATTCCGCTAGCCCTTTTTCGAGAGCCCAGACCGATCTGCTCTTATCTTATATACCAGGGTTTATTACTGCCTCAACCTGCTGTCACCTGCATGTAAGTTAAATATACAACACCACACTTACGCCAGTGAACGACTTTACGTCGGGAAAAACACCCTATGTAGACTTTTACTTATTCCATTGGAGAGAAAGGTTCTCGCCTAAATTATGCCAATCTCCGGGGTATCAATTAAACTGCGCAGCGGGTATATGTCCAGATTCCTGTAATTAATACTCCACCTACACACCGCACACCGACTCACACAAACACGCCCGCAATATATATATATTATATATAATTAAGCAGATAAGTTTATAGAGCACGAAATACACTTAAGACTGCCACCAGAAGTGAAGTTAAATTTTGTTCTGATTTTTTTTGCTTGTATATATATATATATATATATATATGTATATATATGTATATATATATATATATACACATACAGGGTGTTTCATTAAGGCTGGCCACCGGCCATATTTCAGAAACTAGTGGACATAAAAAGTGGAGAAAAAAAATTCATTATAAAAGTCGCCACGAGAAAATCCTGGAAATTATTTTTAAGTTCCGTAATTCATCGCAAGGGGGCGCAATTGAAAATTAAAAAATAAAATTATAAATTTCTCCGAAAATTCCCACATTAAGGCATACCTTTGGTAACATCGTTAGAAAGCTTAGACAATTCTGCATCATTTTGGTCTAAGGCTCATTGGCGTACCGACCTTAATAAGAGTGGGGGAAGCTATTGAATGTGTAATCATTTAAATCGCTGTTATTTTTAAACGACTTATCCGATTGTAGTAAACCTAGGCTTGTTTAGAAGAAAAAGGTAAGTACTTTTAACTGTCGCATCCATTGGTACGCGATAGCTCATAATAAAATTGTTAGAGGGCGCAATTTGTAATAATACCAGTTTTTTTATTTTATTCAGAAAAATTAAATCATACGGTATAATTATGACATCATAAGCGGAAAGTAGCTTAAATTTGTAACAAAAAACGTAAATAACGCAATTTGATATCTTTATTTGTTCCAGAGTTATGGCGAAAAGAAGACTTTTTAACCGTTTAATTTAATAATTGATAGTTGCTATGGTTTGTTAAGGTGTATAGGTTGGATTAGTAATGAGGAATCTGCATTTATCATAGTTTGTGCCTCCCTTCACACTCTATCTAGGCTTAGGACTAGTCCAAACTAAGCAAATTGCAAAATTTGAAGCGTGTTTAGAGGCCAACGGGCCATAACAACGATATCAAAGTAATGATTGATTTTTGTTTAAGAAACTTTTTAATAGAATGGTAAAAAATCATGAACAACTGTTAAAAAACAAGTGAAAAGCTATAAATGTTCAACTTGACGGCCGTTTTGTAAAATACACCTGTTTCGATTTCGTCTCGTGGAATCGAATTTATTGCGATTCGGTGAATCATGTCCTCTCGGGTGGTTGGTCTCGTTTCGTAAACAATATCTTTTATTCTTCCCCACAAGTAGAAATCTAATACAGTTAAATCCGGGGATCTAGGTGGCCACGGACACAAACTACCCCTTCCCATCCAGCGATTTGGGTATCTAACATTTAAGAAATCACGGACTCTTCGGGAATAGTGTGAAGGACATCCATCATGTTGATACCACAGGGATGCTCTCACGTCAAGGGGAATGTCTTCTAAAAGATTGGGCAAGTCATTTTGTAAAAAGTTTAAATAAGATTCACCATTTAGGTGTCCATGAAAAACAAATGGTCCGATAATTCTGTCACCTAAAACACCACACCACAAATTTACACTCCATCTGTTTTGGTGATCCACTTCGCGCATCCAGTGAGGATTTGTTTGCGACCAATAATGCATATTGTGCAAATTAACTCTGCCGCAGCTAGTAAAAGTAGCCTCATCGGTCCATAAAACTTTGGAAAGGAATCGAAGATTTTCACTACACCTGTCTCTCAGCCAATAGCAATAGTCGAGCCGCCTGTCAAAATCAGTGTCTGATAAAGCCTGGTGTAAAATTAGATGATAAGGATGCAGCTTAAAATCCCTTAAAATTCTGAACACAGAAGCAACACTTACACCTAGTTCTGTGGAAATCTCCCTGATGCTTACGTGAGGCTCCGATTCTACGTACGCAAGAACATTAATACTATTGTCTTCATTTCTTATGCGACGTCTTCTGACAGGAAGTGGAATACGTCGTACATTTCCTGTTTGTCTTAAACGTGTTGCCATTCGCCGAAACACTTTTCTAGTGTAGTGCCTTCGATCAGGATATCTGATAGCGTATTGTCGTTCCGCAACAGCTGCATTTTGAAAACATTCATAATACACGGCAAGCATGTCGTAAGCCTCGGCATTGGTATACGACATTTTTGAAGGATAGCACTAATTTCTGATAAGGTACAATGAAACCCAAAACTAATGAAGGAAACCTCCATGGAAACGAGCCGACTTTGTTCCGCAGCAAATTAGATTATTATTTTAAAACACACCACATTAGAATTATGCCTTAGAAGTTTTATATGATGTTATAAACGTACAGAAGAAGAATTAATAGTTGTTTTTTACAAAACGGCCGTCAATTTGACATTTATAGCTTTTCACTTGTTTTTAACAGTTGTTCATGATTTTTACCATTCTATTAAAAGTTTCTTAAACAAAAATCAATCATTACTTTGATATCGTTGTTATGGCCCGTTGGCCTCTAAAAACGCTCCAAATTTTGCAATTTTCTTAGTTTGGACTAGTCATAAGCCTAGATAGAGTGTGAAGGGAGGCACAGACTATGATAAATGCAGATTCCTCATTACTAATCCAACCTATACACCTTAAGAAACCATAGCAACAATCAATTATTAAATTAAACGGTTAAAAGGTCTTCTTTTCGCCATAACTCTGGAACAAATAAAGATATCAAATTGCGTTATTTACGTTTTTTGTTACAAATTTAAGCTACTTTCCGCTTATGATGTCATAATTATACCGTATGATTTAATTTTTCTGAATAAAATCAAAAAAACTGGTATTATTACAAATTGCGCCCTCTAACAATTTTATTATGAGATATCGCGTACCAATGGATGCGACAGTTAAAAGTACTTGCCTTTTTCTTCTAAACAAGCCTAGGTTTACTACAATCGGATAAGTCGTTTAAAAATAACAGCGATTTAAATGATTACACATTCAATAGCTTCCCCCACTCTTATTAAGGTCGGTACGCCAATGAGCCTTAGACCAAAATGATGCAAAATTGTCTAAGCTTTCTAACGATGTTACCAAAGGTATGCCTTAATGTGGGAATTTTCGGAGAAATTTATAATTTTATTTTTTAATTTTCAATTGCGCCCCCTTGCGATGAATTACGGAACTTAAAAATAATTTCCAGGATTTTCTCGTGGCGACTTTTATAATGAATTTTTTTTCTCCACTTTTTATGTCCACTAGTTTCTGAAATATGGCCGGTGGCCAGCCTTAATGAAACACCCTGTTTGTGTATATATATATATATATATATATATATATATATATATATATATATATATATATATATATATATATATATATATATATATATACAAGCAAAAAAAATCAGAACAAAATTTAACTTCACTTCTGGTGGCAGTCTTAAGTGTTTTTCGTGCTCTACAAACTTATCTGCTTAATTTTCAGAATTAATTGATTTTAATTGAATTTGATCTTTAAAAATGAAAATTCCAGGAGGTAAAAAAATCATTTTCTACATCTGCTCTGTTGCTTTGCCACGTGGTCAAAAAGCTACGGAAGCAGCTTGCGACATTTGTGACGTATATGGAGTAGATGCTATAGCTCCGAGGACCGCACAAGGTTAGTTTTCCAAGTTTAAAAATTGCAAATTCGACCTTGCTGATGCACCTCGCTCCGGTTGACCTTCCGACTTCGACGAAGATCGTCTCAAGATGTTTTTGAAGGAAATAGTCGTCAAACAACACGAGAGTTGGCCGAAAAGATGGAATGTGCCTTTAAGACCATCGCGAACCTCGCTCCATGGACTTTAGTCAAAAACTTGGGACCTGATCGATCGCCACAAGGAAAATCATCGCCAAAAAGCAACTCAAAATCTCGGCATCGTGCAACACGCGGTCACAAGCAACGGTTTTTATACAGAATTGTCACCCGGGATGAGAAGTGTGTCTTTACGCAAATATGAAGCAAAGAAAAGAGTGGACGGCACCAGAAGACAATGATCTGCGTCTGGTGGGATCGTGAAGGTGTGCTCTACTGGGAAATGCTAGAAAAGAACAAGACTGGCGACAGGGCACGCTATCGCGCACAACTTCATCCTGTGAACGAAGCAATTCAGCTGAAAAGGACAAATCGACGTGGTCAAGTAATTCTTCTTCATGATAATGCGCGCCCACACACTGCAAACATATTCAAAGAGTGATCATCTCGAATGGGACGGTCTATCGCATCCGCTATACTCTCCGGACCTTGCGTCAACTTTCACTAATGATGAAGACCTCAAAACCTGGCTCACAAACTTCTTCAACACAAAGTCAAAAGATTTTTGGCGATACGGCATCAATAAGTTGGTCGATGGGTGGAAACAGGCTGTAGATAATGATGGAGATTATATTATTGATTAATTTGTTACTATAATTATTTTTCTCTTCAATAAATCTTATAAACAAAAAAAAACGTGGGAATTTATTACACATCCCAGTATAGCTTCATCATTTCGGCATGATGGAGATATAAGATATATGGTTACTAAAAATTAACAATAGAGATAGTGTCATGAAAAAGTGATACAAATCGCGCTTACACGTGAGGTTAGTATAATAAGTCGCATAGTAGTAAGCATTAACAAAGACGAATCATATTCGTAAACACATAAAAAAATATTTAAAATGTACATTAATTTATGTTATTGTAAAAGTCGGCCAAGCAACTCTCAACTACCCAATTAAAATAAATAAATATTATCACATTAAAACGTTTTACATTGACAGGTAAGGTAATTACACGAAAATTTGTATTAAAACTTGAACAATTGTTATTTAAGAATAACAACTAAAAGAGGGAAATTTTAAATTATTTGAATGATTAAAAATTCTAAAAGTACTAAATAGTCTTACGTATTCAAAACAGAAAGCAAAAACAACAACAAATAAAACAATTCAGTATTTAATCAATGAGACAGTTGTAATATATAATTACAATTATGTCCGTTTTTTTATTCATTGAATTAGCTTCCTTATTAATCATAACCATACGGTAGTATCTTTATAATTTATAGATTGTGTGTTCAGAAAGATCACAAAACAAGAGCCACTACGAGAATTGTTTTGGCGAAAAGTAATGCGACCTGCAACATTCCTTAAAGTCTGGCCTATAGAGGATAAGTTACACCCTTTACAAGGGATCTTGTAGACGGCATTGAATTTTTCAAGCTCAGTTAAGGGTGTTTAAGTTCTAGTGAGTAGTGTTGAAATTGTTTTGGTGTTCTTTGTAGCATTTAATTTGAGGATACTTCTTGAAAAGATTAATAATTCTTGCCGTAAGATCTTCCACATAAAGAAATGAAAAGTAACTAAATGTAGTGGTATTAATTTCAGGTGTGATGGTTGATTGTAGAAGGAATCAATAATAATATTATTGGATTGTAAACTATGTGTATCGGCACCAAACAAAAATTTATTAATAAGTTTGAATGGGTATGAATTGTTAACTAAAATGTTTTAGTTCAAGTAACATTTCATTCAGGTAATGTGGACGTGATAACCTAATCGCTCTATTTTTAAGGGTAAGAGTGAGATTTATTTTCATTTTCATGGGTTGGTGGGAATCAAAACTAGTAAATCTATCGCTACAAATTGATTTTCTGTACTCTCTGGCAATTTTAGTGTCTAGAAAAGCGATAGATCCAGCATTTTCATGTTACTGTAAATTGAATATTTTCATTTAACTGTAATTTGATAAAACACCAAAATTTTGAAGGCTATCAAGTAACATAAAGTATCATACGGTGAAATTAAAGCAGAAGTTCTATACATATTTCTGTCCACTCAGGATGAGTGGAAGTTTTAAAAATTAATGTTACGTTAATGGGCGTATGATTTTCCACGTAATCATTCTACTTAAGTTGTATCTATAGTACGAACCTTTGTGGCAGTAGAGCTGTGCGTGACTGCAAAGTTAACGCATGTTCAATTAATGTAAATTATAGCCACAATTTTAATGCGAACATTAATTATTTTTGTTTTCGTAGCAGTCGAAAAAACATCATTAAATGACTACGATATTCGACGTAAGTAGGTAACTTAGCTTTAATTGTAAATATGAGAAGAAGAAATACTTACATGTTTTGCAAGTCGGTCATTATATGAGCTACTTCTTGGGAACACTACTACTCAATTTTTGTATTAAATTGCCTCTTGATAAACATCAATTAAGACAATACCGTTTAAAGATTTCACGATATATAGTATTTGTATTAAGCTAACTAATGACATCAGCATTAAACTATTTAACAATATCCTAACTTGCACAAGTGTCTTTTGATATCATAAAGTAGGAAGTTAGGGCTTAATTGCAACACGATCTTTTTATATATACAGTTACTATTCAATTTGTTAAATAGCCGACGTTAGTGCTTGTACGAGATTTCTCTGTCACTGTTATTTTACGATTGAACCTTGTTGTTTGAAGTGTGTCTGTGTGTGTGTGTGTGTGTGTGTGTGTGTGTGTGTGTGTGTGTTTGTGTGTTTGTGTATGTGTATGTATGTGTACGTATGTGTGTGTGTGTGTGTGTGAGTGTGCGTGTGCGTGCGAGTGCGCGTGTACGCTTGTGCCTGCTCTTGTGTCTGTGCCTATGCCTGTGCTTGTGTTTGCGGTTGCGTTTTAGTTTGCGTTTGCGCTTGCTTTTGTTTGTGTGTGTGTGGGTGTGGGTGTGGGCGTGGGTGTGGGTGTGGGTGTGTGTGTGTGGGTGTGTGGGTGTGTGTGTGTATGTAGGTCTGTGCGTTCGTGTGTGGACGCGCATGTGTTTGTGTATGTGGTGTGTGTTTATGAATCTGTTTGTGTCTGCGGCTGTCTCTGCGGCTGATTCTGGAGCTGTGCCTGCCTCGTGGTCGCGTTCGCGTGCGTGGCGGTATCTCTGTCTCTACTCTCTGGTTTCTGGTCTCTGGTCTGCGTCTGCATCTGTGCCCGCGTTTTCATCTTCGTATGTGAATAGTATGCAATAAAACAATTTTTGTAACATTTACATTCTTACTTACATGAAGGATTAAAAACGCTGTAAACTTCACTCGTACAAGATAAAGTACAAATTATTGTCTAGTTAAATTTCTAACGGAGAGGGTTATGCATTTTAATAATGCTGAAGTAGCAAAAAGAGGTGGACGGGCTGCCAGAAAAATATAGAAAATGAGTATTGGGGTGGCCATAGGAAACGCCGGGGTATGTTATAAGAGGGGAAGTACAGGTAGAAAAAATAAGGGTGGAGGCTGGACGAAGGGCAATGAAATATGAGGAAGAAAGAATGGAGTGTAAAATATTACAGGTATGCTGGAAAGAGATAAAAGAAGGGAGAGTGAAATATGGGCAAGGGGGGAGAGAGGAATATTATAAAAGGAACTGGTACGTGAAGGAGTAAATAGAGAGGTTAAGGGCAGAGGGAGTCAGGGTAAGAAAAGACAGGGGGACAGGGATGTCCTAAAGCAAGAAAGGTGGGTAGAGAATAAGAGAAGCAAAATATAATGTAAATTACAAAAAGATTAAAGGGGAATGGATACCGGAATATCTGAAAGGAGAAGGAAAGAATGGAAGGAAAAAAATGCTAGCGAGTTTCAGATGCAGCAACGAAGAGTGGAGAAACAAATATTGGAGAAAAGAGGAAGAAAGAAGATGCAGATTTTGTTGAGAAGGAATGGAGAATATAAGGCATATGACAAAAGAGTGGAGGAAATTAAGGGAGGAGGATAGGAGTATAGAAGAAATACTTGAGGAAAAGAGAGTGGGAGCGGAATGGATGGAGGAAACATGGAAAAGGAGAAAACAGCTAATGGGAGAGGTATCAATGAAACGAAATGTAAATAGTAGAAAATAGGTAAAAAATAGAATACTTTGCAAAATTGTAAATATTAGGAGATAAAGATAAACTTCTAATGATGAAGTACATACATAAGTGAAAGTAGAATGTTAATATAAGTGCAGTTGGAAATTGATTAGTATTTGGAGTTGTCGTAATCTAGTCATAGAGTGGGATTGGAGTAGAGCAATAACGTAATCGATACATTACAAAAAATGTAAGTTAAACCGAATTATCTACACATTCTAATCAATTTATTATATGCATTACTCACCTTTCCTAATCTTATTATAAAAATAATGCTATTAAATAAGTTTTATAAGAATTTGTATCATTGTGAACAGGTTCAATATTATACTTTTAAGGATTTTATAATCTTTCAATTATTGAGAGAAACATCAAACTGCGCATTTAGAGATAAGCTATTCTGGGACCGCTATATGGTTTTTCATTTAACATAGAATCGAAAAAGGCATTGGTACTTAAATATCGATGGTTATCATGACAAAATTGAAGTTGAAATACGGAAAATGTTTTTATTCATTTCAATAGTGTCAAAATATTGAGGAACACCTACAAGGATTTCTAGGTAATAAATAATAATTAATTAGACATAGTAACTAAACTTAAATGAATTTCCATATTTGCAAAAGATGTTCAATGTGATCACCATTCTATACACTTTAAAAACATTATAAATATTATATATTATAAAGTAACTAGATATTAGTAATTAAAAATCAAGGTTGCACAAATATGCTGAGAAAATTTTAAATTAATTGATTTTGACAACTTTGAAGGGACTCTTACAAAAGACTATTAGATACAATTTGATTAATTTACAATTTCAAGTTTCTTTAATATTATTGTATATATATATATATATATATATATATATATATACATATATATATATATATACATATATATATATATATATATATATATATATATATACAAATAACGAATTCGAGGATATGTACAATCAAAAAATGTTTACAAGCATATGTATTAGGTGAATTACTAGAAAACAACAGAATCTCATAATGTGGCGCCTTACTTATTTACTAATATAACATGACACATGCATAAGAAAGTCATGCAGGCTTTATCAGATGTTGTTGGTTAGTTTTTGAGCTTTTCTAGGTAAGACCTTTTCAAGATTTCCTTGATTTTTTTACTAAAACATATGTTATACCTCGGTTCAAAAAGTAAGAGCTATTTAGCTAAAATTTTTTATTCGTTATACAAGTTCATTTGGAAGGTGAATGTCAGGGTCTTCCTTTAGGACTTTTTAAATTAAATTGCTTAGGCTTGCTTACAGTAAGCGGCGATGGTACATCTTGACAAATATTTTAATTGTAAGTTAGTGGGTAGACGAAGTTTAACCTGCTGGGAAAAATCATTATTTAAGGCGAATTTTAAAGATTTTATGTCGGTCTCGGTGATATTGAAAAGATAATAATTAGTGAAACCTAAGTACTAGAATAAGCCCCCATAAATACATATTAAGTGAAAATAAATACTTGAATCAATGTATAACACAATCATTAATATTTACGTGTTGCGAAATTTAATACCAAGATCTTGGGCAACGCAGTAAACTTAATTAATTATAACAATCACCGCATAAACTCCGAGAGCAATTTCCATTTAACCAAATCACGTTAATAAAGTTAATTTTTTTATACGTAATGTACAAGGTATGTTATCAAGTTTAAATGCGTGATATTAAATATTAATATTTTAATACAATATAATTATGTTAAAGGTAAACACTAACAACTACACTTTATATTCTGTACCAACGTATACTGGTGTCATATCCTTTAATTATAAGAGAAAACTGGATAATTAAAAATTTAAGAAAGTGAGGATTGATAAACCACAACTTGCTTTGCATTCGTAGCTCGATGCACCAAGTTACACATCTTACAATAAATAAGCGAATTAAAGATTGAATAGGAAATTACTAACATTCCTGTTGTGATGTATCAACTAATTGGTATATCAAAGTTGACAGATGGTAGTGAACGTAAAAATTAGGAAATCGTTTATAATAATTATAATTATTAGACGTACTTTTAACTTTTGTTCACACAAATTCCATTGCAAATCTCTCGTTTCTATAAAAAGTAAAAGAAAGAATATGTATAATAATTATGTCAAGAAACACGTTAACCGTGAACTTCAATAATGTTTAGTCTAGCTACATTATCTGATTATTTCAAAAAATTACCTCGTCTATAAAAATTGTATTGCAATAAACGAACTACTCATTCCTCTTTTACCTTAACAACTGCAAACAGCCAGTTTTCTGTAGTTAAGGGGTACTGACATGTATGCAATCCATGTTATAGGAAAACAATAATTATCTCTTTAAAACGAACTTCAGTTTTAAAATGTCAATAATAAATTTAGTTACACCTAGTTACAATTTAGGAACCTTTAGTAGTGTTATGTGATGGCAAAAATTGTCTAGAATGCCAGTTAAATTTTAAAAAAAATGTGTAGAGCACCCCAGGATGCCAACAGTATTTCGCTTATTAATTGCACTAATAAAATAATAAGGAGGTACGTTTTCAGTTGAATAGTTATTGTTTTATTTAGTTTATATCAACGTTACGAAATATGTGTATATCAATAAATAAACAAAAGCATTATCCTTCTTTTATCGATTTCTGACATTCGATTCTGTTAGATTAATTTTCTTTCCTATTCGTATTCACTAAATCTATGTCGACGCAGATGAGGATAAAATGGAAGGAGAAAACCTAAATACCACTGAGTAGAAACCGCCACCCATATTTATATCAGATGTGGAAAATACAAAACCTCTGAATAAAATAACTAAAGACAAATATCAATTAAAAACATTCTACAGCGATTAAGTTAAAGTGCGGCCACTAGAAAGCACAGCATATAGTACCATAATAAAAGCATTAGTTGAAAAAACATCGAATTTCATACTCATTAACCAAAAAAAAACTAAAAAGAAAGAAACTTCAGAGTAGTTCTCAAAAACCTCCACCCACCAACTGACATAAATGACATAAAACTCAGCCTACAAGAAAAAGGTCATGAGGTAACATCTGGAACGTTAAACAACGAGTGACCAATAAACCTCTGACAATGTATTTTGTAGACGTTAACACCCAAAGATAACAATAAAGACCTATATAAAGTATACTTTCTTCAAAATACAAAAGTTTGCTTTGAAGCTCCTCAAGCCAAGCGAGAAATCCTCCAATACAAGCGCTGCCAAAAATTCAGACATACAAAAAACTTCTGTAGAAATAACCTAAAATGTGTTAAACGTGCGACAGATCACTTACCAAGCGAATGTCCCAGGAAAATAAAGGATGTGAAGTGTGTGAATTGTAAAGAAAATCACCCGGCCAACTACAGAGGCTGCTTGGTACACAAACAGCGGCAACAAAAATTCTTTCCAACCCTCAGAGCAAGGCAAATATCATCACGACCTATTCTACCAAGAGTAACCTATGCCCAAATAATATCAGAACGTCCCAGTCCAATCTCACTCAAAGACAGGCAACCAAACCCAAATGCCCCACCACAACCTGCAACAGACCTAACCGAACGTCAGTAAATGATGAAGAATTGAATGTCACAAATGAGCACACTTGTAAATCTTATCTCAGCACTTGTAAACAAAACCAATTAATGGCTACAACACTAAAACTAGCAGTCTGGAATTCTAGCGGATTGAGTAGACATGTACAAGAAATACAGACATACATAAAAAATTTTAAATTAGATGCACTATTAATATCAGAAACTTATTTCACAAATCAAAGTCATATAAAAGTTCCAAACTATAAAGTATACACTACAAATCACCCAGATAACACTACCCACGGAGGTACAGCAATAATCATTAAACAAAACATTAAACACTATGAATGCGCTCAGTATAAGCTCGAAAACATACAAGTTACCACAGTGGCTGTAGAAGACAAAGCAGGAGAGACTGCACTGACAGCAATATACTGTCCACCAAACATATAGCATCCCCCTTTGGGGTTCTGCTAGCAATTACAACCTAGAAATACTCCAAAGGTTCCAAAACAAGGTTCTACGTACCATAGTTAAGGTCCCATAGTACGTTCCAAACACTGTGCTACACGCTGATCTGGGATTACAAACAATACGAGAAGAAGTGGTTACCCATACTAGAAAATACAAGGACAAGATCTGAAATCATCCAAACCATCTAGCAACAATACTTTTCGATGAGGAGGAAGAACCACGCCGCCTAAAATGGTTTAAACCAAACGACTTCTAAACTCGTTTTACTTAATTTGTTTTTCTTTTGTCCACAGGGACATATTTCTTCATGACATGTTTGTTTTATAGATTAAGTTTTAGAATAAGTTGTAACGTGATAAATCAAGTTACCATTAACTTTTAACCCTCTTGTCTATTTCGTGGACATCGTCTCTTCTACTTTGTGAACATCGTTGTGAATTCTCGCATTATTCGTAAATAAACTCCGTAATGTACTCTTTAACTTTATTTGTAAGGTTGTGCGACATAAGCTTTGTTTCTTCAAATAATTTAAACCTTGTCTTAATACACTTACTTAAGGACGATGTGACAACCGCATAAATCCATCAACTCAACTTAGGCAGATGACGTCTCAAAAATAATATTTTCTTCCATTTCCGGTCTCTAAAGATATAATGTAACTACGCCTCAATGGCATGTGTTAACGTGTCGGTGCTTACTATAAGGTCTTCTCTACAGTTTACTGGAATCAAAAACACATGATTAATCTGAGGTGTGCAACAGGTCTTATAATTCATAAATCACACTTATTTCGTAGGTGTTAGTATGAGCATAAATGTGCCAGTATGGTTATAAAGGCGTTAGTCATGGTACAATACCAATCGGGCAAGCTTATGGAATTTGTAACACTCTACTTCTGTATTCATTATACATCTTCCCTATATATATATATATATATATATATATATATATATATATATATATATATTGTCTACAGGAATGTGAGTACTACCTTTCAATTAGCTCGGGGTCGCTTCAATCCAAATAAACATTTGGGGTACGTAAGGGTATATACAGTAAATTCGCACACACTTAGGATGTTACCTTATACATTTTAAGCAAATGTTGCCCAAGTTTGTAATAGCTGTTTTACACTCCTGGATCAACAGGTATTTGTGTTATGTTTCTTGGGACAATAATAGTGGTTAACGTACTTATATTGTGAATAACTAATGCTTACTGTTAAACTAAATTCGGCTAAGGGATAGTAAATACGGTCAAATAAACTTTTCTAAATTAAGTTAACGTTTTGATACTTAGAGTAAAGTTGACGTAGCGTAGAATTATTTATTAAGGGGGTAACGAACTAAGAAATTATTTTGCTGCGCTTTATTCCATATTCAATTCAACAGTGTTTATTTACTTAAAAGTTAATACTACATATTTGTGTTTACTATACAGGGTGGATCTGATGTAAACCTTTGGGACTACATGCACAAACTACTTTTTCTTTGGCATATTAAATTCATTTGAATACTTAATAATACATTTGGTACTGCCAATCTCTGATTGTGCTGGGTATTAATTTTATTCATTTAGCCATTTTACTTTATAATTTCTTTGCTACCTGTTTCATTTCAAAATTGGGGTTAAGTTAAATATCAATTTAAGCTGTATATCGACTTGAAGTTGTGTAAATGAAACCACACCGCTGCAGACAATTGCTTGATAGGCTTATGTCAACCATGCAATACTCGCTGGCGTAGGCGGAAATTTGCAGCGCTTATTGGGGGCGTTTAATAAAGTGATTTTAACCACCCCGTTAATCTATAAATAGGGTCTATGAGAGCTCTCACGGCATCCCTGAATTGGGACTCGAACGAGTAGCATCTATACTTAGCGTAAGCTAATATATCTAAAAAAAAAAGCTACGATTTCTGCCGGTGTCGTTTTCACGATGCCACGCGGTTTTGAGAGGTTCGTCGACACGGCCGACTCTGAGGATGATTGCGGTTTCCCGCCGTTGGGGATTCCGAAACTCATCCAGCAGATCCCGTAAGTCATCCAGCAGATCCCGTAAGTCATCCAGCAGATCCCATCGCTGCTCAGCTTGCCGTACCAGCAACCACGGAGCAACAACTCACCACCGACTGTCGTCGCACAGAAGAGACGACGGCCCAAGGAGACACCGCCGCCAGGACCAGTAGAAGACGCCGCCCGGCTTTCCGACACACATCCAGCTACCCCATCGACGTCCACCGCCGCCAACGACGCCTCACAAGGAAGTAAAGAAGAAAATGCCCGTCCCGGATCCGCCAGCCCCGATGCATTCGTAACCCAGAAGAAGAGGTCGAAGAGAACCCCGACCGCACGCCCGCCAACGCCGCCCCCGACGGACAACGCGTACCAGGCACTACAGAAGTACACCGACAGCCCTACAGCGATAGAGCAGACGCAGACCGCAGAACACACCAGGGGGAAAGTACCTCCGGTAATCCTTCGTCAGAGGGAGAACTCGGCCGCTTTCCCCCGTGAACTGGATAGAGAAAGGATCACCTTCACGAGAGCCAAGGCGACCAGCGAGATAATTCGGATCCAGCCTGCCTCACTCGAGGACCGAGACAGGCTGATGAGGTATATGGATAGGTGTGGTACGCCGTACCACACCTATCAGGCAAGGAGCGTATGTCTCGCGGAGGTAGTAATACGAGGATTGCCCGGAGAGCTATCCGTTTTGGGGAAGGGGTTTGTTGTAGGCTAAGTTGCAGCGGCTTCGCTTCACCTAACTGTGTCATTTTTTTTTGTATCAAACTAATTTGTGTTCTTTAACCCTCCTATTGTGTTCGGGTCATTATGATCCAATCGCGTTCTTCTAGTGTACATAATTCGTTAATTTATTTAAATATTTTGTTGCCACTGAATGTTTAATTACTCTAATAACGGTGTGCCTGGATTGATATTAGAAAATCATTAGTTTTTTTAATGCATTTGTTACACTCACTGTGTTTGGGGCTATATGATTTGTGTGGTTCAAATTAGAAGAATGAGAAGCAGATTGTTATCATAGACGAATGTATTTTATTAGTTTTGTTTTATTTTCATAAATACAAATAACTTACAGAGTATTGGAACATTATTGCGCAATATTGCGCATATTGCATGCGTTATTTGCGTACCGGTAAACAAGTTTATTCCTGTTGATAATTGTCTGCGTATAAATGCGGCCAGTGAGCATCTGTGTGTTAGTTTCGTAGTAAATATCAAACTTGATGTTATCCTCTAATAAGAAATACCTGACAATTGCAATTTATGATTGAAAATGTGTAGTAAGAGAGTGCTTAGGGATAGTGAACTCACAGTATAAAACCTACGGAGCAGTAATTGCACTTCTTATCGGCGTCTTTGATGTTGCTGTAACGAATATTTTGTCAAAATATACTGCGCAGGGTGCCAATATCATGATAAAACTTCTGTAGTATTTAACAGTGTAGGCGTATATTTTACTGCTCATTGGCGTTATTTCTCGAATGGGGTTTGTACGATTTTTTGAAAAGTTTAAAATTTTTTAAAAAATAGAAAACCCTATATATTATTACATATTTCGATTCTACATACAATTTTAGACACATTTTATGTATAATGTCCTATACCTAAGTCTAACCGTTTTTGACAAATTTCAAATTTTTTGTCAAAAATGACGTTTGCAGGCCAAAACATAGGTGGAAATCTTTTCTAAACGAAGCCTTTATCAATTAGTTATGGTTGGTTTCCTTGGAAATGGGGACCTACTCTAATGGGTTGTATTGATATTTTTGTAATACATTCATACAGGGTGATCAAAAATGGACAATAAAAAGTAGATTAAAAAAACCTATAGTTATTTTTTTTAAATGGAAACCCCCTATTTTTTTAATTCTATCTTATTTAGCATTAAAAATAAGGGTGACTAAGTGTATATTCCAAAAAATTGTAGTTTTTGAAATAATAGAGATCATCAGAAACGTCATTATTTATTGTCAGTTGATAATTTGTGTGATGCATTAGTGTATTTTATAGCAAATTGATTTAAAACTTGAATTAAAATTGTAAATAATGAATTTTTCGCAAGCCGAGATGGTTGATTTGATTTTTGTTTTGGGAGCTAGTGATAAGAAGACGCTCTTAGCAAGAAGACTGTATCAACAACGGTTTCCAGAGAGACGGCAACCTGAAAGAAGGGCATTTGAAAAGCCTTTGGAGCGTTTTGAAAGAACTGGCAATGTTGTTATATGAACAAAATACTAGGGAAAAACGTGCACAGACTGAGGAAAATCAATTAAATGTATTATTAACAGTTACCGAAAATCCATATATTGGACAACGAACCATTTCTCAGCAGGTTGGTGTTGAACGACGTACGGTACAGCGGATACTGAAGTCTCAAAAAATGCACCCCTATCACATTCAACTAGAACAAAGAAATTTTGTTCATTTGATTTTATTTATAGATGAGGCCACATTTCACAGAAACGGAAGTGTAAACAGACACAATTTTCATTACTATTCTACGAAAATCCACATTTTGTAAGATATATTTCTCAAACTAGATGGTCTTTAAATGTTTGGGGAGGTGTTGTCTGTAATCATGTAATTGGACCATATTTTTTTGATCAACGAATAACAGGGGAAGTGTACTTAGACTTTCTGCAAAACCATCTACCTAATTTGTTGCGTCAAGTGCCACAGGATACGCAACAAGAATGTGGTTTCTTCATAATGGGGCCCCAGTACATCATACAGGTCCGATAATAACTTTTTTAAATGCTAGATATCCAGAATGTTGGATTGGGAGGGCCTGTTGCTTGGCCTGCTAGATCCCCAGATCTTACTAAAATGGACTTTAGTACATGAGAGTACGTCAAAGAGCAGGTTTATAAAATACCGCCTACAACAAAGGAAGACATGAAGATTAGGATTAGAAACTGTTTTCAAAACATTAGTGTTGAAATGTGTAGAAATTTAAGAGGCGGGCATTTCGAACAACTTATTAGGTAGTACGTATTTGACGTGTTTCTAGTACTTTTATCTGTATAATTAGTTACATGTTTAGTTACATTAGAGGTGTTAAGTTTATGATTACGATTAGGACATAATTTGTTGAATCAAAAAAATATTGTCTTTACTTTAAGTTCGTTTAATAAAATAATTATTTATATGGGGTTCAATAAATTGTAATATTTCGATCTAAAGTGCTCGATTTTTTTGTTTCGCCGCGCCCCGCCGTCACGGCCAACTAACAACAAAACTTGAAAGCCATATAGCCTTTTTACAATAAAAAAATGTAAAATTTCAAAAACTACAATTTTTTGGAATATACACTCTTATACAAAGTCACCCTTATTTTTAATGCTAAATAAGATAGAATTAAAAAATAGGGGTTTCCATTAAAAAAAATGACCCCTTTGATCACCCTGAATGTATTACAAAAATATCAATACAGCCCATTAGAGTAGGTCCCCATTTCGAAGGAAACCAACCATAACTAATTGATAAAGGCTTCGTTTAGAAAAGATTTCCACCCATGTTTTGGCCTGCAAACGTCATTTTTGACAAAAAATTTTAAATTTGTCAGAAACGGTTAGACTTAGGTATAGGACATTATACATAAAATGTGTCTAGAATTGCATGTAGAATCTAAATATGTAATTATATATAGGGTTTTCTATTTAAAAAAAAAATTTTAAATTACATCTAAGCTTTTATGGTCTACCCTGTATGGTTAAAAATATTTTTGGAGTATGCACCAGAACATATCTTACAACTTCTGTATTTAATTTTTTTTTCTATCTCTTTAAATAAAGGAGATATGGGACTTTGTCACACTAATGCGCCACCCTGTACATTAAATTATTCACGCTCAACTTTTAGACGTATTATTTTCACTAGGTTTTAGAGGTTTAGAGGGGTCGCTTATAAGCTCATCAAATCTTATCTACATAATAGCAAGCAAATTGTTAAGATAAGTACAATTCTAAGTCAGGAAGAGATCGTACTATATGAAGTACCGCAAGGAACTGTACTTGGACCAATTCTCTTTAATCTGTATATTAACAATAGAGTCTTGGCAAAATCATTGGCTCTGCAGATGATCTGTTGTACTATACAAACACAAGTTTAATATGGAATCTTTATATTAGTCGCGTAATAAATAATCTACGGCCATTGTTACATAAATTTAAATATTTTGCTCAATTTATGCATAAATCTGAAATGAAAACAATTTTTTAAGAACTAGTACAGTCATTGATTTCATATGGTGTTATTGTATAGGGAAGCGCTAGTGAGACATTACATAAAAAGCTTGAAATATCACAAAAAAGGTTTTTTAAAATAATTTACAAAAAAGAATTTACGTGTTCATCAAATTTATTGTATAAAGAAGCTGGTGTTTTTGATATAAAACAATTTTATTTTTTTAAAACATTAACAAAACAATTTACTAAAATACATTTAGCGAACTTCATTTCCCATCCTGATTTTACTAGACTAACTAATTAAAATTAGTTGGTAATAAGTGTGTCAAGAAAAAAAGTAGGGGAGAGTCGGACAAAACAGGATAGTCGGATAAAACAGGATACCGGCCATTATTTGAAAATGAGCAGCGTTTTCTGACGGCTGGTGGTGTTAATCGCTGTAAATACAGTTTGCTTTAATGTAGCAGGTAGTTGTTATGATTAATTTTTGTTCTATGATGAGTTGCAAGTGACAGTTTGAAAAAGCAAGTTTATAATACTTAGTTTTATCGGTGGTTAATTAACAATTTTTTAGTTTAAACAAGCAAAATGTATAACGGTGAGTACTTTTTATGATTCTGTAAATAATTGACTATATTTCATGACATTGGAGGTTATTACTACTATTTCTTTTCTGTGAAAATTGTGAAATGCATTTTGGATTGTGCAGTCGGGCAAAACGAGATACCAAGCGGTCGGGTAAAACTGGATACTATCCCATTTTGTCCAACCACAAACGCTATAAATTTTAACGAGAATTTTAAATTTTATTTTGTTCCAGGCTTATTAGAAGATGGGAAAATATAAAAGAAAAACTGATCGGCAGTCTTGGAATGAGGAACGTATGCGTCAAGCGGTGGAAGAGGTTCTCGAAGGGAGAATGGGTTATCTTAAAGATTCAAAACAATTTGGCGTATTTACAAAAATTAAAAATGGGACTCTCAACGGGAGAATTCAGCAAAAAAGGGACTAGGGCGTCACAGATCGGTTTTCTCTCCGGAGCAAGAAGAAGAGTTGGTGCAACATATTTTGCCTATGGAATCACGACTATTTGGTTGTACTGTGAATGACTGTCGAAGTTTAGCTTTTCAGTTAGCTCAACGCAATGGCTTAGCTAATCAATTTAACAGAGACAAACAAATAGCCGGAAAAGCTTGGTTATACGGTTTTCTAAAGCGACATTCAAACGTTAAACTTCGCACCCCTGAGCTAGAGCCATGGGTTTCAATAGACTTGCCGTTGAAAAATATTTTTCGTTGCTTTCTGAGGTGTTTGAAAAATATAAAATACCACCCGAACGGATTTACAACGTAGACGAGACGGGCATATTGGCAGTGCCAAAGAAGAGATCAAAATGTTTATAACTGCGTGGGAAAAGGCAAGTTAGGTGTATATCTTCAGCTGAACGCGGCGTTCTTGTCACTGTGGAAATTTGCATGAGTGCTATTGGTGTATTTATGCCGCCTACGTTCATATTTCCCAGATCCAGAGCAAAGCCGGAGCTGCTAGATGATGCACCTCCGGGAAGTAAAGCATGTTTTCATTCGTCAGGATGGATGCAAAAAGAGATTTTTTCGAACCATCAATTTATTGAGTTCTCTAAGCCCTCCAATAGGCAAGCTTTTCGGGAATGCTTATATGAAAGCTGCTAGCATCCAAACAGCTGTGAATGGTTTTAGAAAGGCAGGCATTCAACCTTTCAATCCGGAAATCTTTGACGACTGGATGTTTGAGCCAGCTCAAACCACAGACACACAGAAAAACAATCCTGCAATTGGTCCAATAGAGGAAAATATTAAGCGCCCTCCACCACGTACACCATCACTAATACCACAAAAGCTTGTTTTACGGCGATTATCACGAAACCAAATTCCAGGTGAAGAACAAACAAGACTTGATTCAGAAAATGTTGGTAACTCTCCAAGAAAACCGCCATTGCCTCCAGATCCTGTTACACCTCAAAAATCGCACCAGCTGCTTGAAAATAAGGAAAATGTGTATAATAGTCCTCATGTTTCTTGCAGCAATTTCTATGCAAAAGCGACCCACTCGTGTTCATACAACATTACAAAATTTGAAGTAACACCTCAACAAGTACTTCCACTTCCCCACGCAGAAAGGAAAATTAATACTAATGATAAAAGGAGAAGGAAAACGGCTGTACTAACTTCAACACCTTATAAAGACGAACTTGAAACATCTATGAACAAGCCTATCAAGACACCCAAACTGAACTTGGAAAAATATCAAAAAGTAGGAAATAAAGAAGGAAAAAATGAAAACTGTGTTATTAAGCAAACAAAAGAAAGGAAGGAAAGAAACAAAAGGGACAGCAGTTCAGAAGATGAGGAAGACAACGACGAAGTTTGCATTTATTGTACAGAATTGTATTCTAAATCTAAGACGGATGACGGTTGGGTAATGTGCCAGGACTATCGACTTTGGATTCACGAAGCGTGCTCCAGAGGGAGAACGATGGTGAGCCGTACTCGTGCGATTTTTGTCGGTGTTAATCTGTTAATTTATCGTTTATTATAAACATGAGACGTATAATGTGTTCTGATTTTAAGAATGATAAGTTTATTTCACTTCATTTTTTTTTTATTAGTATTCAAATACTATCCCATTTTACCCGACCAGGTGGGTAAAACGGGATACCTTACCTTTTTTTAAATAAAATGCATTTTCGTTGTTATCGTGAAGTTATTCAGGATACTTAGACTTAGAAAGGAGTCAATGGAGAAGTTGCAGTTAAAAAACACTAGATATCAATAGACTAGTTACAGAGATTTGGGTCAAATAACGTTAGCTATCCCGTTTAGTCCAACTCTCCCCTATTTCTATCGTTATTCCCATATCTTTAGTAAATTTAACAAAATTTGATCCTTGATCCTTATCACAGCTGAAACATTGAGATCTGCATACCTCAATTTTTGTACAATATTGATAATGATCCATTTTACATCAGCAGATGAACATACAGAATGAAGCAAAAAGAATGCCACAGTTTGTTTCCACTTTATATTCACACCACGTATCATAAGTACCAAAGCATTTCTTGCTGGTTTAAAAACTTTTGAATTTATTTGATGGAAGCCAATTATTTCATCTTTATTTCGATTATAAAATAAATGCTCTTTGGTTGAAATTCCATCCATGCATATGACACAATCATTAGCAGAGTCATTTAATGTAACCACCTTTGTTTTTAGAATTTCAAATATAAAATTATTGATGCCAATTGATATATCCCACTTACATGTCATTCTACATAGGGTAGATTTTGAGGGCAATTTAAATGTCTTTTTTAAAAAGTTGTATACTTTAGGATCCAAAAGTAAATTATTAAAGCAAACTTTTTAAAATCATTGCTTTAATGTACACCTGTTGAATGTGAAGGTAGTAGTTGCCACTGCATCTTGATAAACTTTGCAAAGTTGATATCACAATATTTCAGAAAGTTTTCATCAGAAATTGTATTTACAGTTACTTTCGCTGAAGTCCTTGCCAACTATTCTTTCATTTTTCAATTTTCTTTCTCTTGGTGAATCACATGTTAATGCTGTAGATGTTTGAGTGCCATGTGTTACCAATCGATTCTCTGCAATACATTTTATTAGTGCTATATACTTATGGATATGTATGTAAACACTAATTTCTGTACCTAATTACTACATAAGCATTTCTGCATTGAACATAAATATTACAAGCATATTATGTACTAACATAAATTGTGCATACCTTGAACCATTGTTTCTTCTAAACCACTAGGAGAGCTGGAGCATTTAAATCTTCAATTACACGTATCACCGGATCATAGTTTTATTATGCAACTCTAGAAAAAGAATTGTCAATAAAACTAAATAACATATATTCTCACCTTTAGCACCTTGTAAACCACTAGGACTTGGAGCATTTAAGTCTTCAAAAACGTTCACCTGTAGATCATACTGAGAATCTTCCACAACGTTCAACTCTAAAAATTAACATTTCATATAACTAAATAACTAAACTGAATATTAATTTCTTTTTACCTCGTGCACCAAACAATGTAGGAACAGCATTCGGAACTAATCTATCTTTTAAAATATTTGAAAACATATTTGATTGAAAATGATTACTGCATAACTTAAGCTTGTTGTAACAATATTATGCTGACTTACTTTCCATACCTTTAAGTCCTGAATGATTCAACCAAAGCTGCAATCTAAAAATAAGTAATTTACTCCGGTATAAATTAACATTACTGCTTTACCTGTCGTGTTCCTCAGGGAATCTAAAAAAGCTAATGTTATGGTTTTCTGAAATTGTTGTGCTACAATTTGGTCCTGGACACTTATTAAACATCTTGTGGTAAAATCAGTTAAAATATTTGTGATTTAAGGTTAAATACAAAACATTCACGCTAAAGTAGCCATTTGTTATTGTCAAAGTTTAATCCGCAGGGTGCCAAGCGCACTTTGGCGCGTAAAAACTTTATATTTATAAATTTCCTCTAGTGCAATTACTGCACGTAGGTATACTGTGGTGAACTTGAGAAACGTTTCTGTGTTTGATAGTGATTCTAATGCTTCTGTAGAGGAAGACCATTTGTCTGAAACCGAGGTATATAATAGTGAATCGGATGATGAAGTGGAAGCTACCATTTCAGATGAAGCTGATGCGGATAATCGCGTCACTTCAAAAGATGGCAATATAGTATGGAATGAAAATACACATCAATCGGGAAGGTTATCAGCAGCAAATATTATTTCGTTGATTCCTGGGCCAACAACGTCGCGAATAATTGATATAAAATCCGCGTACTTCTTATATTCCAAACCCAAAATTGTAAACCTAATTTTGAAAAATGTCAAATTTAGAAGGCACAAGACTTTGTGGCGACACGTTTAAAAAACTAACATTAGTTCAACTAGAAGCATATTTTGACCTACTATTACTAGCTGGAGTGTATAAATCTCATGGAGAGGCAACAGTCAGTCTGTGGGATGGAAATGTAGGTCGTCCAACATTCAAAGCAACGATGTCTCTACAACGATTTCATGTAATTTCACGAATAATTCGCTTTGACGATCAAAAAACTTGACCACAACGACGCCAAACTGATAAATTAGCTCCCATATGGGACTTGTGGTATGAATGGGTTGCAATTCTACCTAAACTCTATAATGTTCACGAAAATGTAACAGTAGATGGGCAAGTGGTACCTTTTAGAGGCCGTTGTCCTTTTAGACAGTACATCGCGAATAAACTTGCTAAATACGGAGTTAATATTTGGACTTTATGCGATTCTGTAACTGCTTACGCATACAACATGCAAGTTTACCTCGGAAAAAAATAAAGTGAACCTCCAGCGAGAGGTCAAGGTAAAAGAGTTGTGCTAGATATTACTTATGGTCTAAAAGGTCACAACGTAACGTGTGATAATTTATTTACCTCATACGATCTGAGGCAGAAGCTATTGAAAAAAATAAACATCCATGCTTGGCATTATTCGCAAAAGTGTCAGCCACAGGAAAGCAGTTCTTTCTACATAATTTTATTGTACCAAGGATACGTCAATAGTTTCCTATATTCCGAAACGGAACAAAAATGTTACGCTCATGAGCATCACGCACCACGATAGCGGAGTGTAACCAAGATCATAAAAAGCCGTTTATGGTTAGAGATTACAGCAGAACTAAAAGTGCTGTAGACACGTTAGAAAAGTTAATAATAACTTACACATGCAGGTGGAAAATATGGCCAATTACTATCTTTTACAATATCATGGACGTTTCAGCTTTCAACGCTTATGTTCTGTGGTGCGAAGTAACACCAACCTGGAATGCGGGAAAATTTACAAAACGGCGACTATTTCTTAAAGAACTAGGTATTATTGCTAGAAAGAAAACGTCTCCCTCGAAGTACTCCTGCAGCTGAAATGGTGATAAAGTCACGTTCTTCAACCAGTAATGTCGAAGTAAGGGAACAATCAACCACAACCAAGCGTAAAAGATGTAATTTTTGTCCCTCTTCAAATGATAATAAAAATAATATGGTATGTTATAATTGTTCAAAATACCTATGTAAAGTTCATATATATTACTACTCTCAATTTAACAACAATAAAACGACAATTATAGGCTCCCGGGTCATAATGACGCGAACACAATAAGTGAAACCAAAGTGTTAACACAATAGGATGGTTAATAGGTTAAATAGGTGACAGGTGCAAATAAATATATTTTTTAATTTAATTTTATGAAAAGGGGAATCATCGTGCATGATGACTTTGATTTACGTTTAGTTATATATAAATACATATACCGAAAGAAAATTATTGTGGAAAACGTTAAGTTTAAATTGAGAATAAGGGGAGTTACTCTTATTTCTCCCACGAGAGATTGATTTGTACATACCGTATTTGATTTTTCCCTCGTCCTCACTCTCTCTCTCTTTAATTGCAGCTCGACTAATAGTGACGCATCCCTCTAGATTGTTAATGTCCTGTTCCGAGTTTTGGGGGCAAAACAACATTAAAAACTCGTGGCGCCCTTCTCTCTCACTCTTCGTGTAAAATATCCTTATTACTTATCACTCTAAGGTCTTTTTAATAGTTACACCCACGCATCCAGTGCTTCCGCCTAACTGAGTTCCGGCATTCCTTATAATCTGCTGCCTCTGCCCAAAGTTCTCACATATGTTATAATTATAGTATAATAAGGACTGATGGTACAATATCTAGGAGCCTAATATAAGAATGACCATTTCTAACAAATAGTTTACTCTTCTTTAGTACAAAAATCGTGTGTAGTTTGAATCAAGCTGTTTGGTTTTCTATCTGAAAAGTAACAGTTGCTAATTGTATTCACTACAAGGCTAGGAGCGCATGTCTTAGGGTCAACTGTGTATGTGTGCGTATGCGTGGGTGCGTGCGTAAGTTCATGCGTGCGTGGGTGCGTGTGGCGTACGTGGGTGTGTGTGGCGTGCGTGCGCGTGAGTGTGAGTGTGTGAGTGTGTGAGTGTGTGAGTGTGTGAGTGTGTGAGTGTGTGAGTGTGTGAGTGTGTGAGTGTGTGTGTGAGTGTGTGTGTGTGTGTGTGTGTGTGTGTGTGTGTGTGTGGGTGTGTGGTGTGTGTGTGTGTGTGTGTGTGTGTGTGTGTGTGTGTGTGTGGTGTGTGTGTGTGTGTGTGTGTGAGGTGTGGTGTGTGTGTGTGTGTGTGTGAGTGTGTGAGTGTGTGAGGTGTGGTGTGTGTGTGGTGTGTGTGTGTGTGAGTGTGTGAGAGGGTGAGTGTGTGTGAGTGTGTGTGTGTGTGAGTGTGTGGTGTGTGGTGTGTGTGTGTGTGAGTGTGGAGTGTGAGTGTGTGATTGTGGAGTGTGATGTGAGTGTGTGATGTGTGGGTGTGAGTGTGGTGTGTGTGTGTGTGTGTGAGTGTGAGGTGTGAGTGTGGAGTGTGTGAGTGTGAGTGTGTGAGTGTGTGAGTGTGTGATGTGTGTGTGTGTGTGAGTGTGTGTGTGTGTGTGTGTGTGTGTGTGTGTGTGTGTGTGTGTGTGAGTGTGTGAGTGTGTGAGTGTGTGAGTGTGTGAGTGTGAGTGTGTGAGGTGTGAGTGTGTGGTGTGAGTGTGTGTGTGTGTGTGTGTGTGTGTGTGTGTGTGTGTGTGTGTGAGTGTGTGGTGTGTGGTGTGGAGTGTGAGTGTGTGGAGTGTGTGGAGTGTGTGAGCGTGTGAGTGTGAGTGTGTGAGTGTGAGTGTGTGAGGTGTGTGAGTGTGTGAGTGTGAGTGTGTGGGTGGAGTGTGTGGTGTGTGTGTGGTGTGTGGTGTGAGTGTGTGGAGTGTGTGAGGTGTGTGAGTGTGTGAGTGTGAGGTGTGAGTGTGTGAGTGTGTGAGTGTGTGAGTGTGTGTGGTGTGAGTGTGTGTGTGAGTGTGTGAGTGTGTGAGTGTGTGAGTGTGGGTGTGGAGTGTGGAGTGTGTGAGGTGTGAGTGTGTGAGTGTGTGTGGTGTGTGTGTGTGAGTGTGTGAGTGTGTGAGTGTGTGGTGTGTGAGGTGTGGTGTGAGGTGTGAGTGTGTGAGGTGTGTGTGAGTGTGTGGTGTGTGAGTGTGTGAGGTGTGAGTGTGTGGTGTGGTGGTGTGTGAGTGTGGCGTGTGTGAGTGTGTGAGTGTGGGAGTGTGAGTGTGGTGTAGATGTGGGAGTGTGTGAGTGTGTGTGGAGTGAGGTGTGTGAGTGTGTGAGTGTGAGTGAGTGTGTGAGTGTGTGAGTGTGGTGTGAGTGTGTGGTGTGTGTGTGTGAGGTGGAGTGTGAGGTGTGAGTGTGGAGTGTGGTGTGGAGTGTGTGTGGGTGGTGGGTGTGGTGTGTGGCGTGTGAGCGTGGCGTGTGAGTGGAGTGTGGGAGTGTGCAGTGTGGTGTGTGTGTGTGAGTGGTGAGTGTGTGAGTGTGTGAGTGTGTGGTGTGTGTGTGTGTGGTGTGTGTGTGTGTGAGGTGTGTGAGTGTGTGTGTGTGTGATGTGTGAGTGTGTGTGAGTGTGTGAGTGTGTGGGATGGTGTAGTGTGTGTGTGGTGTGTGTGTGTGCGTGGTGTGGTGTGAGGTGGGTGTGTGAGTGTGTGAGTGTGAGGGTGCAGGTGTGGTGTGGTGTGCGTGGTGTGGTGCGTGAGTGTGGTGTGGTGTGTGAGTGTGTGAGGTGTGAGTGCAGTGTGTGAGTGTGAGGTGTGTAGTGTGTGTGGTGTGAGTGTGTGTGTGAGTGTGAGTGAGTGTGGTGTGAGTGTGTGAGGTGTGAGTGAGTGTGAGTGTGTGAGTGTGTGGGTGTGGTGTGTGGTGTGTGTGTGAGTGTGTGAGTGTGGGTGTGTGAGTGTGAGTGTGAGTGTGGAGTGTGTGGCGTGGTGGTGTGTGTGTGGTGGGTGTGTGAGTGTGTGAGTGGTGTGTGTGAGAGTGTGAGTGTGTGTGTGGTGTGGTGTGGAGTGTGTGAGTGTGTGAGTGTGTGAGTGTGTGGTGTGTGGTGTGTGAGTGTGTGTGGTGTGTGAGTGTGGTGTGAGTGGTGTGTGGTGTGTGAGTGTGTGAGGTGTGAGGTGTGGTGGTGTAGTGTGTGGTGGTGAGTGTGTGAGTGTGTGGTGTGTGTGTGAGTGTGGTGTGTGGAGTGTGTGAGTGTGTGGTGGGTGAGTGTGAGTGTGAGTGTGTGAGTGTGGGTGTGTGAGTGTGAGTGTGTGTGTGTGTGTGTGTGAGTGTGTGTGAGTGTGTGAGGTGGTGAGTGTGTGAGTGTGGTGTAGTGCAGGAGTGTGGTGTGTGTGTGTGAGTGTAGGTGTGAGTGTGTGAGTGTTGAGTGTGAGTGTGAGTGTGTGGAGTGAGTGTGGAGTGTGTGTGTGTGTGTGTGTGTGTGTGTGGTGTGGTGTGTGAGTGTGAGTGTGTGAGTGTGTGAGTGTGTGAGTGTGTGGTGTGTGAGTGTGTGAGTGTGTGGTGTGTGTGTGTGTGTGTGTGTGTGAGTGTGTGAGGTGTGAGTGTGAGTGTGGTGGTGTGAGAGTGTGTGGTGTGGGTGTGATGTGTGGGTGTGTGAGTGTGTGGTGTGTGGTGTGGAGTGTGTGAGTGTGTGAGTGTGTGTGGTGTGAGTGTGTGAGTGGTGGTGGTGGGTGGTGAGGTGTGTGAGTGTGGTGTGTGTGTGTGTGTGTGTGGTGCGTGTGCTGTGAGTGTGTGGTGTGCTGTGAGTGTGTGAGTGTGTGGTGTGTGGTGTGTGAGTGTGAGTGTGGTGGTGTGTGAGTGTGTGAGTGTGTGTGGTGTGAGTGTGTGTGTGTGTGTGTGTGTGAGTGTGTGAGTGTGTGTGGTATGTGAGTGTGTGAGTGTGCGTGAGTGCATGGTGTGTGGTGCTGTGTGTGTGTGAGTGTGTGAGGTGTGTGAGTGTGTGGTGTGTGAGTTGTGAGTGTGTGAGGTGTGTGAGTGTGTGTGTGTGTGTGTGTGTTTGTGTGTGTGTGTCTGTGTGTGAGTGTGTGTGTGTGAGTGTGGAGTGTGGAGTGTGTGAGTGTGTGAGTGTGGAGTGTGTGGAGGTGTGAGTGTGTGAGTGAGTGTGGGTGTGTGTGTGTGTGTGAGTGTGTGGTGTGAGGTGGGGTGGGTGGTGGGCGTGAGTGTGTGTGTGTGTGTGGTGTGTGGTGCGTGCGTGGGTGGAGGCGTGCGTGGTGCGTGGGTGTGGGTGTGCGGGTGTGGGGGCGCGTGTGGAGGTGTGAGCGTGGCGGTGTGTGAGTGTGTGGGTGTGATTGTGTGTGAGTGTGTGGGTGCGCGCGTGCGTGGAGTGCGTGCGTGAGTGCGTGTGCGTGTGTGCGTGTGGGAGGTGTGTGGGTGTGAGTGGTGGGGTGCGGAGGTGGGTATGTGAGTGTGTGTGGGTGTGTGTTGGTGAGTGTGGAGGTGGGCAGTGTTTGTGTGAGGTGTGGAGGTGTGAGTGGAGTCTGTGAGTGTGTGGAGTGTGTGAGTGTGTGAGTGTGTGAGTGTGAGGTGTGAGTGTTGGGTGTGAGTTGTGTGTGTGTGTGTGTGGTGTGTTGTGTTGTTGTGTGTGTGTGTGTGTGTGTGTGTGTGTGAGGAGAGAGAGAGGTGTGGAGTGTGCGGGTGTGCGAGGTTGTGTGAGTGTGTGGGTGTGGAGGTGTGTGGAGTGTGGGGTGTGTGAGTGTGTGAGTGTGTGGGTGTGTGGGTGTGGAGTGTGGAGTGTGTGGTGTGGGAGTGTGTGAGTGTGTGAGTGTGTGAGTGTGTGGAGGTGTGAGGTGTGAGTGTGTGGAGTTGTGGTGTGTGAGTGTGGGTGTGTGTGTGTGTGTGTGTGTGGTGGTGTGAGTGTGTGTGTGAGGTGTGGGTGTGGAGTGTGGGAGTGTGTGAGTGTGTGTGTGTGTGTGTGTGGAGTGTGTGAGTGTGTGGTGTGAGTGTGGGTTTGTTTTGTATTGACTGCGGTGTGTGTGTGTAAAAACTTTGGTTGCTTTGATTGTGGTTTGAGGCCACAGTTTGTTTTTGCAATGTTACTGTTATTTATTATTATTTCTTTCATTTATGGTCATTGTGCTTTTGTATGTGTGCAAGATGTTAATATTTATGTATAGCACAATCAAATGTCAGTGTTTTTTGTGTGTGAAGAGGCCATAATCTTGGTATTTTGCATGAGTGTGTGTTTATTGTGGCCTGCGGCGTAATTGTGTGTGGTTTGTTGTTACTGTGGAAATTGTGTGCGGTGCAATTCTTTTAATACGTGTATTGTGTTACAACTTGACTACGGATTTAATTTAATAGTTTTGTTTATGTTGTTTGTTACACATAGGCTATATATTATATTGTGAGTGTTGCAATGCAATCTAGTTTGTTTATTGTTGAGTTTTATTAGTTTGTTAACAAAATGTGGATTCGGGAGATGATATTCTTCACCCTTATCATCTATTGAATATAATTTTTGTGTTTGAAAAGTTTAATAATTACTTTGTGTATGGATACAAATAACTATGAAATTTTCTACTAGTGAAATTTTAGTCTTTGATATATTGTCAAGTTAACCTATATCGGAATATTGTACATTTTGAATTTCCGTTCTACGTTTTGTTTAAAGCAAAACTATTTTTTGGTGTGTTAATTTACCGTGTGAAATAATAATAATTGTATTTTATTTTCTTGGGTTTGATAATCGCAATCTATGTATGCACGTATGTGAGCTACTTTATATCGATTGCTTAAGTGTTTTTACGGTGGATGAAATGGTATTATAATGGGACTTAAAGATAGTACTAAAATGCAATTTTTATTATTGATGTAACTAAACGAGGATGTGGCAAGTTATTTAACAAAGGAAAAACAGCTTTTAGTTAAATACCTGATATTTGTACCTACAACAATAAACTGAAAAGTTTAATCTGTTTTGTTGTACTAGCAGGTACACTAATGTATACTTTATGTACCTTATATATTTTTAGAATAAAATAGTAAACAAGTTTCATTTTTCTTAATTGCGAGAATTTATTTCAAGTCGAAAATTTGTTTCTTGATTAGGGATATGTGTCTCAATGAATGAATTTTACAAAATATAAAATTTATACAATGAAGATTGAATAGATGTTGATTAATGGTCACTTGACGAGATGATTTGCACAAAATCTCTTGTCTGTGGTATATGTGGAGGATCAGAGTTAGCACCAATTTCAGCATATCTTTTGGATTTTGTGTACTATTTTTTTAATAAAAATTGTGCCAGTGTAAGGTAGCACAACTTTTTTGTTTAACAAATTTCAACGAAACCTATCAAACTGACACTCTTTGTAATTCTGAAAGGTTATCGTTTGTTATTTTGACGTTTATAGCATTATTACTGATAATCGTGAATGTAATATTTCATAGTTACCTTTTTTTTTACCGTTCTGTTGACGTTAGCGAAATTAATTTTTAGTGTGGAAAGTTTGATTACTTGGCAAATTTAAGTCTGTGTTTGTAACATTTTCTGCATACGTAATTATTATAAGTATGGACAATTTCCTTTGGTATTACAACCGACTTTTATTGTCATTTAATAATTTATTAATTACTTGTATTGCCAGACTGCGATTTGAATTGAGACCGAGTTCGCTATAATCAGAACTGATAAGTAATTGTACAGTTTTGAACGATAAACTCGTTCACATGTTTATTAATTGAGTTTTGTTGTTAACAAAGTATAGTTTTATTCTCCATCTTCAAAGGGTTAGCATCAATTAGTGAATAGATTAGTTAAACTTATTTAACTATTGTTTGTTTTGTTCAAAGCAGTTGACTTTTTACATGTGTTATTTATTTTGTACTAGAGGCTGTGGTTGCTGTTTTTATCAACAACATATTTTAATGAAAGTTTGTTATTCTAAATTATTTATTTTAAATGTTTTTTGTGTATGTTTCATCATTTTCAATTTTCCTTGTTGTCTTCTGGTAACGATCTGTACTTTAACATCTGAATGTGTTTGTTACTGGGTTGTTGTGTGGTGGTTACAGGGTTTAAGTTATTCCAATTTTTCAAACGTTTGGCCTTGAGTTTGTTTATCGTCATTGCAAATGTTAATTGGGTGTGTTCTTTGGGATATTTTTATCCGTAGTGATGTTTATTCTAGGTGTGTTGACCTTTGTTTTTCCCTGTTAAGATTTCTAAATGTGTTTTTTCATACATGGTTTTACGATTGTTGTTTACCAGTGAAGCCATATTCATATTTCTAATTGGTTTGCTTTTTTGATTTTCAAATTGTGTGGGGCATTCCAGATGGTGTTATTGGTTTGTATTCTAATGGTATGTTTAATCTTTCATTCTCGTGTCAGTTACAATGGAATCTTGTTGGTATGATTTTTTCTTCTGGAATCATATTGAGAACTTGATTGTTTAGGTTTTTCACAGTGTCATTGGGGCAGATGATGCATTTGGTTGAAGTTCATAAATATTTTCATTGTTGAAATTGTTTTGATTTACAATGGAATCGTCACATATAAACTCTTGTGGTATATTGTGATATATTCACCTAAATCTGAACTTAAATGGTTCAACTATTTTAACTTTGAGAGTGAGGGACTACTGGCAGTTTGTGAAGTTAAAATTTTTTACCTCCCATTGGTTTGTCAACTGTAATGTCTCTTAGCAAAGATTTTGTACAGCATCAACTGGAACCATTGAATTTTTTGAGTTTTTTTTTGTCATCAGTGTTTTGAGGAAGACACAGATGTTTCTGTTAATGGTACAGGTGGGTGGTGTATTGTTGTGTCCAAAAGTAGTGATGCAATTCCAGTCCATGTGTGCTAATACACTTAATCCCATCCCTTGTACAATATTGATAATGCGAAAAAAGGTTTTCCACATCCTTGGGTTGAAAGTGTTTGGTGTTTTCATCATTGTTTGCTGTAATTTGTTTTGTTTTTGTTCAGGGTTTAGTTGGTTATTTCTCTTTTTATTTGCACATTCATCAATGTTGAACAATAAAATGTTTTGTTGGATAGCTGGTGTGGTTTGGTAAGTTCAGTTTGAAGCAGTTTAGACCATTTTGTTTTAGTACATTTTCAATTTGTAAAGTTTTGTTTTTGTTTTCTATGTTGTCTAATCTAAAGTTTCAATCATGTTTGTTAAATCTTGAGGTTTGGTGATTGGGGTTCCGAAGTGTAGGCGAACAGTTTCTAAGTTGATGAGGCATATTGGTTGCAATCATTTCTTGTAAAATTGTTTCTTGATGTTCAAGTGTTGGGTGCTTCTATATGTTTCTTGTGTTAAATTGGCGTAAATCTTGAATGACTTTGCTCCTTTGACGTGGTGTAATTTTCTTATGTAAAATCGTTGTGCATCATTTGGAAGGCGTACATACGTTATGTTTTGTCACCACCTGTTTGGTTTTTAATCCATTTGTTGTTTTTTGAATGTGTAATGGTTTGGAATTTCTGGGTTAGATTTTGATGTGTACATCATGATCATTCAGGCGGGTTAATGTGTGTGTTTGTTGGTGGTTTTCAAGAGTGTGTTTTTGTTTTACAATTCTGAGTTTTTATGTATAGCTAATCGGAACAATAGAATGTGACTGTTCATGTTTCATTTTGCTACATCATACCCTTTGTAAACATATTTGAACAAATTTTAATACTGAGTGTTGAAAGGTCTTACATTTATGTGAGCGTGTATTTTAAGAGAAGGTTTTGTTATATGGAACGTGTTGTCAACTTGATAAACTTTTTGTTTGAAGTTTTTTTTGGATTTGGGATTATTATTAAAATTGTTTCCCAAAATTTTGGGGTTTGGAAACAATACATGGCGAATTCATGTTTCTATTTGCATGGACCATGTGTTCTTAAAACTTTTCATTTAATCTTGGGAATTCCGGTTGGTAGTTTTGCAATTTGTCAGTGTTTCTCATTCGTGAAACTTTGAATGTCTTGAAGTTGTGTGGTAATGTGGTTTTTTCTGAAATTAAATTACATATACGTATGCTATAACCTTTCCAAAGGGTTGTTTCAATAAGTCATTTTTATTTCTTTAGTTTATTGGATACAATATCCGGTTGTCCAAGGTGTTAGGTTGGTTATCCCATTTTAGGGTTGGTGGGTTTTGTCTGGTTTCCATATTTGTTATGGGAGTTTGATACCGTTGTGTTTTGGGACTTTAAAGGAAGATGGCAGGATGACGTGGTTCCTTTAAGATTATCTTGTTGTGGTGGTTTTTGGAGGGACCTGTGTTCTGTTGTGTTTGGTGTGTTCTTAGGTGATTAAGTTGGGTTGGGTTTGTGTACTGTTTGAAGTTTGTTGAAACAACTTTTTAGATGTTGGAGGGGAAAGGGTTGGTTTCATTTTGGGGATTGGGTGATTGAGTTGGGTTTGGATTGGGTTTGTTATATATGCATGGTGGGATTAAATGGGTGGTGGGATGTGGAACGTGGAGTTAGGGTTCTGAGGGATTGTTGAGGGTGGATAGCAGTGTTGTGTTGTGAAAGGTGGAAATAACTTTTGGTTGTAGTGTGTACCACTTGGGGGAAAGGGTTGTTTTAAAGCATACAAATTGTAACAGCGTCAATTTTCCTTTTGGTTGTCTTCTTTTATGAGTCATATTTTTGGCTCACCATGGAAAATCATAGGATGTTGGATGTGGGGACTTAGAACTGTGCAGTTTTGGACCTCCTTGTTGAACAACAACGTGACGATGTTCTGGTGGTTCTCCATCTCTCGAGGTGGTTTTCATCTGGGGTTTGTATCGACGTTTGTCCATTGTTGTGAAGATCTAATTTGTTGAGGTGAGTTTTGATTCTGTTCATTTCTGAGTTTGACCTGTGGTTTTGGCCGTAAGGTTATTTGATTATCTGTTAGTGTGTTAAAATTTCTTCGTTCAAATCTTGGTTTTCCAACCTTCCTAACCTGATGTTGTTTGTGCCGTTGAATAAATTATATATAACTGGCCGTATGAAGGAATCTGTTCATTTTGTGGATATAGGTTGGAAATATTTGTGAATCTGGCCTTGTACCTTGAAAGTTGGGGTTTCCAGGTTTTCCTTATTACATGTGAAAGCGATGGGTGTGTTGTATTTTTATTGTTTTCTATTTTTATGTAGCATCAAATGTGTATTTTGGTTTGTTTTGGCTGGGTGTAAAATTGTGGTGAGTTGTGATTCTTACTAACTCACCTGGGTGTGTGTTGTTGTTGGCAGGGTTTGGTTGTTAAACTTTTTAGTCACATTATTTTCATTCATTAAAGGGTGTTGTTGTTTTGTTCAACATTTTTGCATTATTGTGTTAATCTTAATGTTCTGTGTGGGCGTCGTTTCTATATACTTTCTACGACATGGTGGGTTTCCTCTACTTCTAACATTTTTTTAGTTATTATAACCTTTGGTTTTTTTACAACAGCTGGTAATAAAATAAAAACACTGTAGTTAGCATTTGAACTTGAAGTGTGGGCAGAATTTTTACCATGTTTTGTATTTTCTGTCATTAGATCAAAGTTTTTTTAACTTATCTCTATTGAGTTTCATGGGGAGGTTGTGAAATTAAATTTGTTTTTTTAGGGGTTTGTCTCTATTTTTGCAGAAATTCAGTTTTGGTTTGGTTTGGGTTTTACTTTTATATTTAATTTTTTGCATAATAAATTTTA
Source organism: Vesta saturnalis (assembly GCA_036346205.1). NCBI lineage: Eukaryota > Metazoa > Arthropoda > Insecta > Coleoptera > Lampyridae > Vesta > Vesta saturnalis. The sequence goes on from JARFJB010001556.1 coordinate 900,186, forward strand.
TTTTGGTGACATTGGGTTTTTAAATACCCATTTTGTTTACATTTTTTTCCAGGAACTTAATTTTACGGTACATTATATCGTATTGGGTTTTGGTTTATGAATTGATAATTAGAGGAGGTGTATGTAAACTGTAATTAACCATTAATTTTTAAGTTGTTAATATTACTATATTATCATTATTATGTTATGTTTTCTATTTGCGTTTGGTTTTTTTTAAATTGTTTTTGGAATGCAGTGGTATGAATGGTTACATATAATTTATTTATAATTACAAGTCACATATTCAGGTTGTTAAACTAATTACTATCCTCAAACGCATTGTTGTTGTTGAGTGTGTGGTTTACCTGTTAACTTGGGTTCATTTTTACTTTTAATTATGGTGTTTAAATTTTTGTGGTTGAGGTCACAATGGGTCTTGAAAAGCGATTTGGTGTGTGGGGATACATTGGGTGAGTGTTTTGCGTACGAATATGCAGTTGTCACCGAGTTTGGGTATTATGGGAGGCCACAGTTAATATGAAAGGGTGTGTGGTGTGTGAGTGTTGAGTGTATGAGTGTGTGAGTGTGAGGTGTGAGAGGTGTGAGTGTCTGAGTGTGGGTGCGGTGGGGCGCGCGTGAGTGGCGAGTGTCGCGGTGGCGTGGGCGTGTGCAGCGTGCGCGTGTTGGTGTGCGGTGTGGTGCGAGTGTGCGGTGTGGCGGGTGGAGTGGGGGTGGGTGGAAGGTGCGTGGTGTGTGTGTGTGTGTGTGTGTGTGGTTGTGGTGGTGTGTGAGTGTGAGCGTGTGAGCGTGTGAGCGTGTGAGCGTGAGTGTGGAGTGCGTTGGTGTGTTGTGTGTGTGTGTGTGTGTGTGTGTGTGTGTGTGTGTGAGTGGAGTGTGTGAGTGGGAGGTGTGGAGGTGAGTGTGTGTGTGAGTGTGTGAGGTGTGTGTGTGTGGGGTGTGTGGGTGTGTGGAGTGTTGTGTGTGTGTGCGTGTGTGGGAGTATGAGTGTGCGAGGTGCGTGGAGTGGGAGTGTGTGGAGGTGTGAGTGGAGGTGCGGGTGTGTGAGGTGTGTGGAGTGTGTGTGTGGTGTGTGTGTGGTGTGTGTGTGTGTGTGTGTGTGTGTGTGTGTGTGTGGGTGTGAGTGTGTGAGTGTGTGTTGTGGAGTGTGTGAGGGGTGGTGTGTGTGTGTGTGTGTGAGCGGGTGTGGGTGTGTGAGGTGTGAGGTGAGTGTGGGTGTGGTGGGTGAGGTGGGTGGTGCGTGGTGGGCGTGTGGGCGGTGAGGGGTGCGGTGGTGTGGGTGTGAGGTGTGAGGTGTGTGTGTGTGAGGTGTGTGTGTGAGTGTGAGGTGTGGGTGGCGCGTTGTGCGGTGTGCGTGCGTGGGTGTGTGCGGTGGAGTGTGTGAGGGTGAGTGTGGAGGGTGGAGGTGTGGAGGTGTGAGTGTGTGTGATGTGTGTGTGTGTGTGTGGATGGGAGTGTGGTGGTGAGCGTGTGAGTGTGTGAGTCGGTGTGGGGTGTGTGTGTGTGTGGGGTGTGTGAGTGTGTGAGTGGAGGTGTGAGAGGTGTGAGTGTTGAGGTGTGTGTGTGGGGTGGTGTGTGTGTGTGTGTGGTGTGTGTGGTGTGGTGTGTGTGTGTGTGTGTGTGGTGGTGTGTGTGTGTGTGTGAGTGTGTGTGTGTGTGGGGTGAGAGAGAGTGGGAGTGTGCGGGTGGGAGGTTGTGAGTGTGTGACTGTGTGGGTGTGTGAGTGTGTGAGTCTTGGTGTGTGAGTGTGTGTGTGTGGTGGTGTGTGAGGGTGTGGTGTGTGAGTGTGGTGGTGAGTGAGTTGAGGTGGGTGTGTGTGTGTGTGTGAGGTGTGTGTGAGTGTGTGAGAGTGTGAGTGTGAGGGTTGGAGTGTTGAGTGTGGAGGTGAGTGTGTGAGGTGAGTGGGGTGTGGGGTGAGGTGGGTGGTGTGCGAGTGTGGGGAGTGTGCGAGTGTGGGGTGTGGAGTGTGCGGGTGTGGGGGGTGTGTGTGTGTGTGTGGAGTGTGTGAGTGTGTGTGTGGGGAGTGTGTGTGTGAGTGTGTTTGGGGTGGTGTGAGCGGTGAGCGTGGGAGTGTGTTAGTGTGTGTGTGTGTGTGTGTGTGTGTGTGTGAGGTGAGTGAGTGAGCGGTGAGTGTGTGAGTGTGTGTGTGAGAGTGTATGAGGTGTGAGGGTGGTGGTGTGTGTGTGAGGTGGGTGTGGTGTGTGTGTGTGTGGGTGGTGTGTGGTGTGTGTGGAGTGTGTGGTGGGAGGTGGTGTGTGTGTGTGGGTGTGAGTGTGTGGTGTGAGTGTGGTGTGGAGTGGGTGTGTGAGTGTGTGGGTGTGGTGTGGTGGAGTGGGTGTGTGTGGTGTGTGAGTGTGGGGTGGGTGTGAGTGTGTGTGGTGTGTGGTGTGTGTGGTGTGTGTGTGTGAGTGTGGTGGAGGTGTGGGGGTGAGTTGTGTGTGGTGTGTGAGTGTGTGTGGGTGGTGTGTGGTGTGTGTGGGGTGTGTGTGTGGGTGTGTGGGTGTGGGGTGTGAGTGGGTGTTGTGGTGTGTGAGTGTTGTGTGAGGTGTGAGTGTGTGGTGTGGTGTGTTGGGTGTGGTGTGGGTGGGGTGTGGGGTGGGGTGTGAGGTGGTGAGTGTTGTGGTGGTGGGAGTGGTGAGGTGGAGTGTGTGAGGGTGTGGAGTGGTGTGGGTGTGGGTGAGCGTGGGGTGTGGTGTGGGTGTGGTGTGGTGTGTGAGGTGGAGTGTGGGAGGTGTGGAAGGGTGTGAGTGTGTTAGTGTGGTGTGTGTGGTGTGGTGTGTGTGTGTGTGTGCGGGTGTGGGGTGTGAGTGTGTGTGGGTGTGGGTGTGTGTGTGGGTGTTGTGTGTGGTGTGTGGGTGTTGTGAGTGTGTGTGTGGGTGTGGAGGCGGGGGTGTGAGGTGTGTGGGGTGTGGTGTGTGGTGTGGGTGGTGGTGTGTGGTGTGGGTGGGTGTGTGGTGTGTGGTGTGTGGGTGTGTGGAGTGTGGTGGTGTGTGAGGTGTGGTGGGTGGTGGGTGTGTGGGTGGAGTGTGTGGTGGGTGGTGTGTGGGGTGTGGAGTGGAGGTGTGGAGTGTGGAGGTGTGGGTGGTGGAGGGTGTGGTGTGTGAGTGGAGTGTGTGGTGTGGGAGTGTGTGAGTTTGTGGGTATGGGTGTGAGGTGTGCGGGTGTGGGGGTGTGGTGGGAGTGTGGGTGTGTGTGGGAGTGTGTGAGGTGTGGTGCGGGGAGGGGTGTGGAGTGTGTGGTGTGTGAGGTGTGAGGTGTGGTGTGTGGTGTGTGGTGTGTGGTGTGTGGTGTGTGGTGTGTGAGTGGAGTGTGTGTGGTGTGGTGGGTGTGTGCGTGTGTGGGTGTGGTGTGTGGGTGTGTGTGGTGTGTGTGTGTGTGGTGTGTGGTGTGTGTGGGTTGGTGGTGTGTGGTGTGTGGTGTGTGGGTGTGGGTGCGTGGGTGTGTGGGTGTGTGAGTGTGGGGTGTGTGTGTGGGTGTGTGAGTGGTGGGAGGTGTGAGGTGTGTGTGTGTGGTGTGGGTGGGTGTGTGGGGTGTGTGGGGGTGTGGTGTGGGTGTGTGTGAGGTGTGGGTGTGTGTGGTGTGTGTGTGTGTGGTGTGTGTGTGTGGTGTGTGGTGTGTGTGTGTGTGGTGTGAGGTGTGGGTGGTGGGCGTGGGCGTGGTGGGTGTGGGGGTGGAGGGTGCGGTGTGGGTGTGCGGTGTGGGCGTGTGGGTGGGTGTGGTGGGGTGTGGGGTGTGATGTGTGGTGTGTGGGCGGGGTGGGGTGGGTGTGTGGTGGTGCGTGGAGTGTGTGGGTGTGGTGTGTGGGTGTGCGGGGGGTGGGGTGTGGGTGTGGAGTGTGTGGGTGTGTGAGGGTGTGTGGGTGTGGTGTGGGTGTGTGTGTGGTGTGTGGTGTGGGGTTGTGGGGTTGGTGGGTGTGTGTGGGTGTGGGTGTGGAGTGTGTGGGTGTGTGAGTGTGTGTGTGTGTGGTGTGTGGTGTGTGAGTGTGGGTGGGTGTGAGGTGTGAGTGTGTGGTGTGGGTGTGGGGTGGGTGGTGGTGGGTGTGGGTGTGTGTGTGTGTGTGGGTGTGGTGGTGTGGTGGGTGGGTGTGGTGTGTGGTGTGTGTGTGGGGTGTGGGTGTGTGTGTGGTGGGTGGGGGTGTGGTGTGGTGTGGTGTGTGAGGGGGTGTGGGTGTGGGTGTGGGTGTGTGGGAGTGTGTGGTGTGGTGGGGTGGGTGTGTGAGTGTGTGGTGTGTGGGGGTGGGGGTGTGTGAGGTGTGAGTGTGGGTGGTGGGTGTGGGTGTGTGGTGTGTGGGTGTGTGGTGTGGAGGTGGTGTGGGGTGTGTGTGTGTGGTGTGTGTGGGTGTGTGTGGGTGTGTGGTGTGTGGGTGTGGTGTGTGGTGTGTGGTGTGGGTGTGTGTGGTGTGGTGTGGGCGGGGAGGGCGTGTGGGGTGGTGTGTGAGTGTGTGAGTGTGTGGGTGTGTGTGTGTGGGGGTGTGGGTGTGTTGTGTGGTGTGTGTGTGGTGTGTGGAGTGTGTGGGTGTGTGGTGTGGGGTGGTGTGGGTGGGTGTGGTGTGTGAGGTGTGAGTGGTGTGTGTGTGTGGAGTGTGTGAGGGGGTGGTGTGGGTGTGAGTTGTGGGTGTGTGTGGGGGTGGGGGTGGAGTGTGTGGTGTGTGGTGTGGGGTGTTGGTGTGTGTGTGAGTGTGGGTGTGTGGGTGTGTGTGTGGTGTGTGGGTGTGTGGGGGGTGAGTGTGGTGTGTGTGGGTGGTGGGTGTGGTGTGTGTGTGGTGGTGTGTGTGTGGGTGTGGTGTGTGGGTGGGTGTGGGTGTGTGGGTGGGGTGGGGTGTGGGTGTGTGGGTGTGTGTGTGAGGTGGTGGGTGGGGTGGGTGGGGTGGTGTGTGGGTGTGGGTGTGTGGTGTGTGGGTGTGGGGTGTGGGTGTGTGGGTGTGAGTGTGTGGTGTGAGTGTGGGGTGTGGGTGTGGGTGTGGGTGTGTGTGGTGTGTGGTGTGTGTGGTGTGTGGGGTGGGTGTGTGTGGGTTGGGTGTGTGGTGTGTGTGTGTGGTGTGTGGGGGGTGTGGGGTGGTGTGAGTGTGGTGTGGGGTGTGTGGTGTGGGTGGTGGGTGTGGTGTGGGGTTGGTGTGGGTGTGTGTGGTGTGTGTGTGGGTGTGTGAGTGTGGGTGTGGGTGTGAGTGTGTGGTGTGTGTGTGTGTGTGTGGGTGTGTGTGTGTGTGGTGTGGGTGTGGTGTGTGTGTGTGTGTTTGTGTGGTGTGTGTGGGGTGTGTGGGGTGTGGGGTGTGTGTGTGGTGTGTGGTGGGGGTGGTGGTGTGTGTGAGTGTGTGGGGGTGGGGTGTGGGGGGTGTGGTGTGTGGGTGTGTGTGTGGTGTGTGGGTGTGTGTGTGTGTGTGGTGTGGGGTGTGGGTGTGAGTGGGGTGGGTGTGTGGGGTGGTGGGGTGTGTGTGTGGTGGGTGTGTGTGTGGGGTGGTGTGTGCGTGTGGGTGGAGTGTTGGGAGGTGTGGGTGTGAGGTGTGGTGTGGGTGTGGTGGAGGTGTGTGGTGTGTGGGGTGGTGTGTGGAGTTGGGGTGTGGGTGGGTGGGGAGGTGGGTGTGAGTGTGAGGTGTGTGGGGTTGTGGGTGGGGTGTGGGGTGTGTGAGGGGGGTGTGAGTGGTGGGTGTGTGGTGTGGGTTTGGGTGTGGGGTGGTGTGGGGTGTGGTGTGTGAGTGTGTGGGGTGTGAGTGTGTGAGTGTGTGGTGTGGGTTGGGTGTGTGTGGTGTGTGGGGTGTGTGGGGTGTGTGTGTGGGGTGTGGTGTGTGTGTGTGTGTTGGGTGTGGGGGTGTGTGTGAGTGGTGGGTGTGTGAGTGCGTGGTGCGTGGTGGGTGTTGGGGGTGTGGTGTGGAGGTGGGGTGTTGGTGTGGGGTGTGTGTGTGTGGGTGTGGTGTGGGGGGAGCAGGTGGAGTGTGGGTGTGAGGTGTGAGTGTGGTGTGTGTGGGTGTGAGGGTGTGGTGGTGAGTGTGGGTGTGGGGGTGTGTGAGTGTGTGGTGTGTGTGTGGTGTGGGGTGTGGGTGGTGGTGTGTGTGGTGTGGGTGTGAGGGTGGTGGTGAGGGGGTGGGTGTGGCGTGTGAGGTGGTGGGGTGTGGGTGTGGGTGTGGGTGTGGGTGGTGGTGTGGTGTGGTGTGAGTGTGTGAGTGTGCGTGGTGGGTGGTGGGTGGTGGGTGTGTGTGTGGTGGTGGTGTGTGGTGTGTGGTGTGTGGGAGTGTGGGGGTGGGTGTGTGGGGTGGGTGTGGAGTGTGGGGGTGGGTGGGAGTGTGTGGTGTGGGTGTGAGTGTGGGAGTGTGGGTGTGGGTGTGTGGAGTGTGTGGGTGTGGGTGTGTGTGTGGTGTGTGTGGTGTGTGTGTGTGGTGTGTGTGTGTGTGTGTGTGTGTGGGGTGTGTGAGTGTGTGGTGTGTGAGTGGTGTGGGTGGGTGTGGGTGTGGGTGTGGGGTGGTGGTGAGGTGTGGGGTGGGCGTGGGGTGTGGTGTGGGGTGGTGTGAGGTGTGGGGTGTGAGGTGTGGGGGTGTGTGTGGGGTGTGTGTGTGTGGTGTGTGGGTGGGTGGTGGGTGGGGTGCGGGGTGTGCGGGTGTGGTGTGTGGTGTGTGGAGTGTGGGGTGTGGAGGTGTGGTGTGGGTGTGAGTGTGTGAGTGTGTGTGGTGGTGTGGGTGTGGTGTTGGTGGTGTGGGGTGTGTGAGTGTGGGTGTGTGTGGAGTGTGGGTGGGTGTGTGGGTGTGAGGTGGGTGTGTGGTGTGTGGTGGTGTGGGGTGTGAGGTGTGGGGTTTGTGGGTGTGGTGGGTGTGGTGTGTGGGTGTGGTGTGGGTGTGGTGTGTGGTGTGAGGTGTGGTGTGTGTGGGTGTGTGGTGTGTGAGTGTGGGTGGGGTGGGGTGAGTGTGGAGTGTGTGGTGTGTGGTGTGGGGTGTGTGGGGTGTGGGTGTGTGGGTGTGAGGTGTGGGGTGTGTGGTGTGCGTGTGAGGTGTGTGGTGTTAGTGTGAGTTGTGGGTGTGAGTGTGCGTGTGGTGTGAGGTGGTGGTGTGTAGTGTGTGTGTGGAGTGTGGTGCATGAGTGTGGAGTGTGGGTGTGTGAGTGTGCGAGTGTTGAGGTGGGTGTGTGGGTGTGGGTGTGAGGTGTGAGTGTGGGTGGAGGTGTGTGTGAGTGTGGTGGTGTGTGTGTGTGGTTTGTGTGTGGTGTGGTGTGTAGTGTGTGGAGTGTTGTGTGATGTGTGAGTGTGGTTGTGTGAGTGGTGGGTGTTGTGTGAGTGTTCGGTGTAGTGTGTGGGTGTGGTGTGTGCAGTGTGTGAGCGTGTGGTGTGTGAGTTGTGATGTGTGAGTTGGTGGTGCCTGTGCGTGCGTGTGCGTGTGGTGGGTGTGGTGTGTGGTATGTGTGTGTTGCAGGTGGAGTTGATGTTGATTGTGTTGGTGTGAGTGTGGTGGTGTGTGTGTTGTGTGTGGTGTGTGTGTGTATGTGGTGTGTGGTGTGTGTGTGTGGGCGGTGTGGTGGGAGGTGTGGAGTGGGTGTGGGTGGATGTGAAGTGTGCGTGTTTGTTGTGTGTGGTGTGAGTGTTGTGTGTGAGTTGGGTGTGTGTTGTGTGTGATGAGTTGTGACTTGGTGTGTGGGTTGTGTGTGTGTGTGTGTGGTGTGTGGTGTGTGATGTGTAGGTGGTGTGTGAGTGTGGTATGTGTGCGTGTGAGTGTGTGTGTAGTGTGTGAGTGTGTGTGTGGAGTGTGTGGGTGATCGGTGTGGGTGTGATGTGTGGTGGTGTGTGAGGTGTGTGTGTGGTGTACGTGTGAGTGTGTGTGTGTGTGGGTGTGTGGTGTGTGTGTGTAGGTGTGTGTGTGGGTGAGTGTGAGTTGTGGTGTGAGTATGTGGTGTGTTGTGTGTGTGTGTGTGTGTGTGGAGTGTGAGTGTGGGGTGTGTGTGTGAGTGTGTGATGTGTGGTGTGGTGGAGTGTGTGTGTGGTGTGTGTGTGAGGTGTGTGTGTGAGTGTGAGTGTGTGTGTGTGTGTGTGGTGTGTGTGTGTGTGTGTGTGTGTGTGTGTGTAGTGAGTGTTGTGGTGTGGTGTGTGTGTGTGTGTGTGTGTGTGTGTGAGGTAGAGTGTGAGTGTGTGGTGTGGTGTGTGAGTGTGATGTGTGAGTGTGTAGAGTGTGTGAGTGTGTGAGTGTGTGAGTGTGTGAGTGTGTGAGTGTTGTGTGTGTGTGTGTGTGAGTGTGTGTGTGAGTGGGTGAGAGTGTGTGTGTGTGGTGTGTGAGTGTGATGTGTGAGGTGTGAGTGTGTGTGATGTGTGTGAGTGTGTTAGTGTGTGTGTGTGAGTTGTGTGTGTGTGTGTGTGTGTGTGTGTGTGTGATGCGTGTGTGTGTGAGTGTGATGTGTGTGTGTGTGTGTGTGTGTGTGTGGTGTGTGTGAGTGTGTGTGATGTGTGTGTTGGGGTGTGGTGTGTGTGGTGTGTGTGTGTGTGTGTGCGTGTGTGCGTGTGTGAGTGTGCATGTCTAGTGTGTGAGTGTGCAGTGTTAGTGTGGTGTGAGTTGTATGTGAGTGTGATGTGTGTGTGATGTGTGGTGTGTGTGTGTGTGATGTGAGTGTGATGTGTGAGTGTGTGAGCGTGTGAGCGTGTGAGTGTGTGAGTGTGTGAGTGTGTGAGTGTGTGTGTGTGGTTGTGAGTGGTGTGTGTGAGTGTGTGTGTGTGTGTGTGTGTGTTGTGTGTGTTATTTGTTGTGGTTGGTGAGTTTGATGTTGTTATGTGTGTGCGTGTGTGCGAGTGTGTGTTAGTGGAATGGGTTTGTGGTATGTGAGTGTGCAAATGTGAGTGCAGTGTGTGTGTGTGTGTGTGTGTGGTGTGTGTGTGTGCGTGTGTGTGCGTGTACGTGCGTGCGTGCGTGTGCGTGTGTGGATGTATGTAGTTAAATATCTGTGAACAACGTAATACATTTGATATCTTTCATTTCTCCTGAAGTGATGTAGATTTTAACGTAATATTATTGATGTTTTGTTTTATAAAGGTGTATATGTTGATATAAGAAATTCAATCATAGTGTGCTTAAACATATCAGCTAACTGTTCCTATGTAATTTTGATACAAGTGTTTAGGGACGCATAAAAGATATAGTAAGTGTTGAGTTCATTTTTTCAATATGATTAATGTTAATTTTATAAGATAATTGGCCGTTTCACAAGTGCTCTTATATTTAATCATCGATTAAAACTTTAAGATTAAATGTAAAGTTTGTTTCAAAACGTGATTAACTAATCGTGGTTAAAGTTAATCATCGTTAGTAGTGTGTTAAATAATTGAAAATCAGTGTCAAATGTTTAAATATCGATTAAGATAATCGTCGTTAAAATTGTCGTTAAAGTTAATCGACATAAAGGTGATTATAGTGTTGTTAATTTTATGTTAGGCCAAATTATTTGACATTTATTATATTATTATGTAACGATAATTTTGTTTTACTAAACAAGCATAGCAAAAGTGAAGTACAAACTGTATAAATAATTAATAGTAATATGTAAATACGCTTTTATTTATCGTTTGCATTCTTTTCGTGTTCTTTTAAATTATCGTTATATGTTTCAGCTGATCAGTATTAGCATTGGTTTGATATTAAATTGTTCGGTGATAATGTCATCGTTTTTGGCATACGGTTCATCGTTTGTTTTGATAATCTCTTTGTGTCTATACCAAGGTAATAAATGGTGACCAAGGAACAAGGAAGCATGCGATAAAATTGAGGATGTCAGAATATTGCAAATGTCTGATTTATAAATCAATAAATTAGCTTTATACAACAGTATTGTAAAAGACAAAATGACAATAAAACATGTTTGATTAGACATTTACTGCTGAAATAAATTGTTTAAAGTTTTGTGTACTTCTTGTTAATAAATCAATCAGCGACTCTTCTCTTGAGTTGTGAAATTGCTTCCCGTTTTCTCTTATTAGTTGCTTCTGCTTCCATATTTAAATTAATAATGCTTTATGTTAATTAAAAATAAAACCAAACAACAACGAGAGTAAAAACACAGGAACGAACAATTAACTTTGACATTGACATTTGACAGAAAAGACAGAATTTGCGACGTTGCCAGCTCTATTCTCTGATTAGTTAATCGACGTTAAAATACGAACGAATTTGTTTTGTGAAACGCATTCCAATATTTAATCAATTTTAAAATTTAATCAATGTTAGTTAACAGACGATTTAACGGAGCTTTGTGAAACCGGCCATAAGTGCACATATTTTTTTTTTAAAAATTGAATTTTACATAATTTCTTAAGTTTCTTAAAATAAAGCATACCGAGTCTAAAAATTAATTAAATAGGATTGAAAATGCTTAAATTGTATTATAGGTATTCTATAGACGTGGGATTTTTTTAAGTTAGCTTCTACGTATGTCTATCAACGTCTGTGTGACACAAAGTTTTAAACACCCGTCTGACATAGATTATTGTTTTTTTTAATGTTGCTTATTCTAGTTATAACCGTATTAAAAGAGATCTCGCATAATTATTCTAAGGTATCTGGTATGGAACAACACACGAACTTCCAACCTAGAAACTGGAAATAAAAAGGATAATTACGCATCCCCTTCTTTAATACGTTCATAACAAAAATAGGCAACATTCTAAAAACAAAAACGATGATCTATATCAGATGGGCGTTTAAAACTTCCTGTCAGATAGACGTTAATGGACATATATAATAGATGTTAATTTAAAAAAATCCAAAGTCGCCCGCTTCTCAAAATACCGATAATACAATTTAAGCATTTTCAATTTGAATAATTTAATTTTTAGACTTAGTTTGCTTCATATTAAGAAACTTTACAAAAAAAGGTATATAAAAATAAATTTTCTTTAAAAAATGTGTCTACACGTTTTCTTATAAAATTAATCATTATTCAGGTATTGAAAAAATTTTAACTAACATTTAAATTACATATTTGAAATATACAACTGCTTCAGAAATTCTTGACAAGAACCAAAAACTGCTCCTAGTAACGCTGTGGTAGTATTTTCCCCCTCACAACCCTAACTCCGTTCATTCCAGTCCTATCCTGACCACACCTATCCTTAATCCCACCATGCATATATACGTAAAGTATGTATGCTGGGAATCCATGATTGTGGCTGAAGGCGCTTGGAAAGCTCAGCCGAGCTCCCCCTTGGGAAGGAAATGGAATACGTGGCCTCTTCTCTTCTTCTTCTGCTAGTAACCCCCCATCACTGCTGCTGAATTTCTCCGAAAATCTAATCAATGTGGAGTAAATGAATAGAACACATTTTAGTGTAAATGTAAAATTTTTGTACACTCTTAATAACCCCTGTCATTATAAATAAATTTTTATCTCATTAAGGTTACGCAATAATTAAATTTCAAAAATTAAAAACTTTTCCAACCAAATTATACAGTTTTCTTATATTTCCTAATAATTTATTGAATCCATTTTGTAAGTTTATTCATTATAGTGACATACAATTTTTAACCCTCCTAGCCCCGGTTGGGGTCAATTCTAACCGTGCCTTCTTGTTTCACCTGTATTTTCTGTTATAGCTATTTTATCGTGCTTATAGTTTATTACATTGTTCTTTGTGCTTGCAGGTACTTGTTCAATCAACATATTACATAAGGTTTTTCAGATCTATTTGAAAATTTCACACCCATACTTTTTAAGCAATCAAAATGAGTTTTTTGACAGGCCACCGTACCAACCCAAGTTTTTTATCGGAAATTCTTCTCTCTATGGGTAGCCAACAGCGAATGATAGCGGACATTTTCTGACATAATGACAGAATAATTGTTTTGACAATTTCTTTATTTAAATGGGTGTACATTTCGCAAAAACGCACATAATTTTTGTAATTTTCAAAATATTAATAGACTCGAAAACATTTCCGGAAATAATTTAACCTCTTATGGTATTACTAGTGAAAACTTGTAGTGCTTAACTGATAGGGTAAGAATTTACTCCATGTCGTAGTAGGTGCGACATATTTTTCCGATACTATTCCCCAAATTTTTCAAAATTCTTTATAGTGTTTTTTTATATAAAACCTAAGTACTAAATTTGTCATTTTAAGAGTTTCTGGGTAAATTTATTAGATGGTAATTAGCAAAACTGTTTGATACAGTGTCGTTAGTTAACGTTATCTTGTCATGTGTATTTGAACGCCCTGTATATATGTACGTATTTTTTTTTCTTTTTCAATTGACTAAACTCTCGTACAGGTTGTAGGAGTAAATTGACGTTCTTTTAAAATTAAATTGAGATATCGTTTGCTTTATATTGTATTTCGGATGAGAATTTGTCGTATTTAGTTTAAAGTGAATCTCTTTGTTAGTATTAATTTACATTAGGTTTGAAATCATATCAATTTTAGTAAGGTTTAAAATTAAAAAACGCAGTTTGTAATTGAAATAAGATTCCAAGTTGTTTTTCGTATTGTTTCTGTTAAATTCCATTTTTCGAACGGAGCCAAGATTGCAGTACAGTTTACCGATTCACTTTCAATTAAAAATTATTATTATATGAGAAGGCAATATTTAGCTGGATTACAATATGAACTCATTAAACTTTAAGTGCATATGTACTGTAGAGTAGATAAACGTTGCTTACTTGGAAAAGCTTCCCTTGCAGAATTCTTGTGTGAAGGCAATAATATGACGTAATCTTTCTTTATGGGAAGGGGCTTATCGTATTTACCGCGTTTTATAATGTGAATGTATGAGCAGTATGATTGGTTGTCGTTTTTAAAATGAAGTATGGCGTAACTGAAGGATTTTTGAATGTATGACCTTAGTCTTGGTCTTGATCTGGTGAAAGAAGTTGTGGTATGCGGGTGGGCACCGCTCTTACCGTCTATGTTCCCGGTTCTATCGAATGTATCGTGGACTTAGGACCGTTTCGCCTGTGTGCGGGTTTTGTTGGCGATTCCCAAGGCCGGAAAACTTTATGTGTTGTATCGTGGTCAACTAGACCAACATTTTCGAAATAAGGACAGTGTTTAACCAGTGCTTCCTGAATTACTGAGTTTTTATCGCTTTTGCGGATTTGATGGTTTGTTTTTGGGGGAGTATTGTGAGCCCGAACCCTGTGTTTTTTATGTGCTTCTGTAAACAGCCTTTGATAAGCCAAATGTCATTGTAAATAATTTGTAAATAGACATGTATCGTTTTAATATTAAAGACTTGTAAATAGAGATACCGAGTTAATGGAACAGTAAGTAGATAGTGTGCAAACATCTCGTGTCTACAAGCGGTTTGTTTTGTACATATAAACTATATAACGTCCTGGGCAATTAACGTAAGCGTATCGCTCTCGAAATTTAAAACTGGGAAATTGCATGGGTTTGCCTTGCCGATCGAGAACATCAGCAGGTATCCTGAAGCCGTTCACGCCCGTTTCGCTTTCATTACTACTTGGTGAAGACGTATTCAAGAGTTCTGTGTAGAAGGTGACTCAATATTGTACGTTATTGTGATTATTTTATTATATCTCTCTTTGTAAATTTGATGATATTATGTGTTGATGAGCGAATAAACGCAGTCGTTTATTTTTTGGTGTTATTTTGCCGAAATTGACGGTCTCATGTTAGTCTGAATTAAAAGGTTGACGAACTGCTTTAATTTGCGCTGTCTTTGGTATTTTGTTTTTTTTTATTATTATTTAATTAAATATACTGCAAATTTATGTACTTGAAAATTTCGCTTGGTAAAATTGATTTTGAGTGACCACATGGTTACGTAATGTTTTGGATTTTAGCCATATTTAGATAATTTCATTTCCGTAATTTAAAATTAAAATCTGGTGAGCTTACAAGGGTGACCTACTTATGCTCCCGTACTCTAGAATTTAAGATTTTAAATTGAACCGTAAGCAGTGTATTTATATATGTATTTTGTTGTGTGATTTCTGATATACGATTATTCAGGTAGAATAGATGAACAATTAATTGAATTTTATAGTGTTATTTGTGATCTTCTCCCGACCAGTGAAAGCAATAATTTACGAAAAGTAGTGATTTTATTATTCAAACTAAAGGGTTAATTGAGAGCTAAATGTTTATTACAATTTTATTGATGCATTTTAAAAGTAACCAGTGGTAATTTCCTACAATTGACGCATTTAGTGTCATGCAGTATTTTTGAGTTTTATTAAATATTTGGTATTGTTTAACGTAACCAATTAGAGGAATTTTAAATGGCGTTTATCTAGTTTGTTTCATTATTTTAGTTTGGAGTTCAATTAATGGCAGAGCTTTGGAGTTGAGTAGTATTTAAATCTGAGTTAATAAGATTTAAGCGCAATATTTAACGTTAATTGTTTTTATTGTGTTTGAGTGTATTTTGTTCACAAGCGTTGGGGGTAACGTAACGAAATATAAAGTTAAAGAAGTCATTGAAACCCAACAGCTGATTTGCACACACGCTACTTTAGTATTTGAGTGTGTGGATATTTTAAGATTTGTTCTAGAGCTAAAGTTTCGAAGCATCTCCGACGTGCACCTGGAGGTAGCCAACGTAAGGTAAGTAAGATCTTTTGACTGTTGAAAGTTGATTTATCTACGTGTGCCCAGGTGTATTTTTACCGATATCATCTTAATAACAGTCAGGCGCCCTTTACTTGACTTTATTCTAATTACGACGCACCCTTATTTGCGACTTTCGACAATATGACTAACCACCTTCAGTATTTTTAAATTCAAAAAATACGCCCACGCCCTCTGTCCCACCGAGCTAATCTGATGCACTCTAATTATCTGTTACCTGCCGTTCTAGTTTCATTTTCGACCGTAACAATCTCAGCTTTCTTGAAGTTACGAAAAGAAAGTTTAATTGCATTATTACTGTAAAATCTATGGAAATACCTGTTCTAATTGCATTTTGAAGATGGCTAATCAAGTTTCATTTCGATCCCGAAGAATTATTCAAATGGCTCGAGCTCTTTATGATTCCGGTGAGTAAAATTACCTTTTGGATGCTATATGTAATATTAGCGAAATTATTCTAATTTTTTTGTATTTATAGACGAAGCATTCAATAACTGTGTTGCTCCTGATTTAGAGACGAAGGATGTAGATGAATCTGGAGATTGTAGAAAACGACGACGTGGCTGCAGTTTAGTTTGACGATGAAGACGAGATAATTCCAAGTAACGTGTATGATATATTTGTTACTAGAGATTACTCAATTTGGGCGAAGGATCCCTGCAACAAAAAACGTCAAGAATACAATTACGATTCGCTCTGTTGTTGCTTCCCAAGTACCTAGGACCAGCAACATGGCAGATGGTTCACATTACTTATTTCTGCAGACCTGGTGCATAAAATTGTAACATTCACAAATCAACGAGGAGTTGACGATACTCAAAATCGTAATGGCGTTGGATTTGGAAAGATGTCAATGAAACTGAGATATACCTTTCTTGGTTTATTAATATTGGCTTACGCTCTGAAGGGTCATCGTGAACCCATTCGAATGCTGTGGCAAAATGATCCATCCTTCAATCGTTCAATTTTTGCAACAATGCCACGAGCCAGATTTCGCAGATTTTAAGTTGGATGAGGTTCGATGATAAGTACACAGACAAGAGAGAAGAGCAACGGACAAAATGGCAGCTATACGCGATATGGCCGATATTTTTATGAAAAATTGTCAAAAGTATTATAATTCGGGATCTCACTTGCCAATAGAAGAGCAACTGGTACCGTTTCGTGGTAGATGTAGAGTCAGGATCTACGTGAAGAGTAAGCCAGCCAAGTACGGAATAAAAATTTGGATACTCTCTGACATTGTAACATCGTATTGCAAAAACTTAAAAATCTATTTGTGAAAGCTAGGACATATTCCAAACGCAACTAAGGTAAAAGAGTTATACTAGATTTCGTTTCGCCTTTAGGCCTAGGATACGGGAACACAACAGGTAACTTTTTTACTTTTTTGGAGTTGGCTGAGGAACTAACTGCTTCATCGAAAACTTACATTGTGTGGAACATTGAAGAAAAATAAACCTTTCATCCTTGCAGAATTTCTGCCTCATCGGTTACGTCCTGTGCAGTGTTTGCATATCAAGCAGAGGCTACCATGGTATCAAAGCAAGATAGAAGTATGATATTATTATCTTCTGAACATCGAAACGATGTGATTTCGAAAAAAGAATAGAATAAGCCGGAGATCATATCATATTACAATGATATTAAGGGTGTGGTTGGTATCCTTCACAAAATGACGACCGATACAGTTGCAACCGGCCAACTAAAAGATGACCAGCCATCCTCTTCAGGAATTTTATTGACATTGCCGTAGTTAGGGTATTTATTTGATGGATGAATATAGTCTCCTTTTAGCTCTATACATTTAGTCCAGCGTTTTTCCAATTTTTTTATTCCTTCCAAATAATAGGTTTTCTTGAGGTTCTCAAAATATGCGTTTGTCTGGTTCATGGGACCCAAATCTCTTACCACCCAGCCCTTTCTTCTGGTTTAAAAACAGGAAATAGTCGTAGGGGCTCAATCTGGAGAGTATGCTAGGTGATGTAGCAGTTTGTAGCCCAATTTATGGATTCTTGCATGGTCACTCCACATGTATGCTCGCGTGCATTGTCTTGATGGAACAGCACTGCTTTCTTCGCCAAATGCTTCAAATCAATATCAAATATGCCCAAAAGCTCTGAATAATATTCGCTGGTGATCGTTTTACCCATTTAAATGTAATTGTTGTGAATATACCGCGTGTGTCCCAAAAAAGTGTGGTCATGAACTTGTTGGCCGACAGACCCACCTTGCACTTCTTTGGTGCACGTTCACCCGGTGAAATCCACTATCTTGATTGTTCTTGGTCTCTAGTGTATCGTGATGGATCCATGTTTCGTCCATGGCAACGAAACGGCGCAAAAACTCGTTCGGATTGCATCTGAATATCGACAAACACTTCTATGAAGTGGTTACACGGATATATTTATGGTCGAGTGTGGGTTATCGCGGCACCCATCATGCGGATAACTTTTTGATGTCCAAATATGCATGTAAAATGTGATATACCCGCCCAGTTGAGATGCCTACAGCCTCAACCACCTCACGCACTTTCATTCGGCAATCGTCCAATATCATTCCATGGATTTTATCGACGATTTCTAGAGTGACGACCTGTTTTGGGCACCTGAACATTCGGCGTCACTTGTGTTAGTACGACCTAAACGGAATTGACTAAACCACCACTTAACCATTGAAATTGATAGTGCAGGGTCCCCATAGTATTTATCAAGCAGTTCCTTGGTTCCGGTAATGGTTTTTGTATACAAAAAATAATGCTTACTGATCACACGAAATTCACTGTTTTCCATTTTCTTTACAATTTACGAGGTTGTCTGCTTTCAATGGCTGTCAAACACAAATTAATTGATGAAGCTCGCTCAAAATTTCACAGTAGTCTATTAATAAAGGACAGCTGACAGGAGCAGGTTGCATTTAAAAATTAAAAAAATCACTGACTTATCAAACTGCCCTCGTAGTTATACTTTAGTATTATTGAACAAAAAACGTTTTTATCACAGGCAAGCAGTAATCATAATAATAATAGTTCAATTTCTATGAAATATATTATATATATATATATATATATATATATATATATATATATATATAAATATATATATATATATATATATATATATATATTATACAATATATATATATAATGAAGATCACTTGGCAGGGTTGTTACTCTAACCAAACGCCATTTTTAGGAATTTTTAACAAGCATTTCCGACTTCCGGTTTCACCGGAAATGACCTTAAGCATTGATTTTTAAATGACACCCCCTGTATATTTTTTGTTTTTCGGATTCTGGAGGTCATTTTACGGCCGATTGCGTAATATTTAAATCGATTTTTTTCCAAATGTAATTTTAAAATTGAATTTTATTTTCTCATCCAGAGTGCCATGACTATCTTAAAATCATTCTACATACTTAACTCACTTCCAGAAAAATGCTAACTCACTTTTATCTTTGTTAAACTTTTTACTAGAACGTTCTAAACTTTATTTTTACCGTAGCTCAAAAAAATTAAATGGAAGCATACCACTTTGATAAAACTGCTAAATGCAGTATTTTAAAACGAATTTAATGACGTATAACACGTTTTATCATTTTTACCCATTTTCGATTTAAAACATTTTTATTTTTATATTTACGTCTCACTCATTAATAAAATACACTTCCTATGTCACAGCACATCAGAGTTGCCATGAAAACAATAGGTGGCTAGGTTACCATGAAAACACTATGGTAAATTTAAAAGTTTGACAGGTAATAATAAAGGTTGTTGTTTATTAACATAAATCTAATATTTTACTTAAAAATTAAATTAAAGTTTGTACTTAGTTTAATTATAAAATTAACAAAAATGTTTACCAAGAGTGAGTAGGTTGATATACTTATTATGTATGGACATTGTGCCAAAAATGCAGCGGAAACCGAACGAGTTTATCGGCAAGAATATCCTGAGCGTCTTCATCATCCTACAAGACAATACATTATCTACCTTACAAGAAAAATGCGCCAAGAACCAGATAATTTGCAACAACATTTTATTACTAATGAACAAACGGAAGAAAATGTAATAGCATATGTCATTCAAAACCCCACAGCATCCACAAGGGAAATTGCCTTTGAATTAGACATTGGCGCAGAATCAGCAAGAAAGATCTTGAAGAAACATGGATACAAATCATTTAAGTACCAGCTTCACCAACATTTGTACCAGGGAGATTTTGTTGGAAGACTGGAATATTGCAACTGGTTCTTGGAACATAACGATGCCAATAATAGCCTAGCCAATTCTATTTTGTATTCTGACGAGTCGAGATTTACCAATAATGGAATGTTCAACCGGCAAAATACAAGATATTGGTCAACGATAAATGAACACCGAATGATGGAAGGTAATTTTCAAAAGATATTTGGAGTAAATGTATGGGCTGGAATAATTGGTACTCGTATTGTGGGACCGATTCTTTTCCAAGGGCATTTAAATGCAGAACGATATTTGGGTTTTTTACAACATGAAATTGAAAATTTTTTAGAGGAATTACCGTTGGAAATAAATAATCAACACCTTTATTATCAACAAGATGGTGCGCCGGCTCACAACGCTATTGTTGTGAGAAATTACTTAGAAGAACGATTTGGAGAACATGTTATCTCTACCCGTGGACCGATCCGGTGGCCTCCTCGTTCGCCTGACCTTACACCTCTTGACTTTTTTTTGTGGGGCCATATTAAGGAGATTGTTTACCGAACACCGCCAACACTTAACATCTTAGAAAACCGTATACGAGCGGCATTTGCTAGCATTACCCCCGACATGCTTAGAAATGTCGTAGAAAACAACGTTTTTCGTGTTAGGAAATGTCAAGAGGTGGAAGGGCAGCACTTTGAAGATTTAATTGGTGGTTAAAGGGTCCAAAAGTTATAATCTAATACCTATTGTTAATGATATATTATTGTTAATGTTATTAATTTTTTTTAATTATTTTTAATACTGTTTAAAATTATTACACTCTGTTTTAAAATAAATTTTGTTCAATCGTTGTCTGAAAAAATTGGGAAAATACGCAAAGCAATGCATTAAAATTGTGCTGCTTTAAAAACAACTCTCAGACGCGCCCATAATGCGGCAAAAATAAAGTTTAGAACGTTCTAGTAAAAAAGTTAACAAAGATAAAAGTGAGTTTGCATTTTTCTGGAAGTGAGTTAAGTATGTAGAACGATTTTAAGATGGTCATGGCACTCTGGATGAGAAAGTAAAATTCAATTTTAAAATTACATTTGGAAAAAAATCGATTTAAATATTACGCAATCGGCCGTAAAATGACCTCCAGAATCCGAAAAACAAAAAATATACAGAGGGTGTCATTTAAAAATCAATAGTTAAGGTCATTTCCGGTGAAACCGGAAGTCGGAAATGCTTGTCAAACATTTCTAAAAATGACGTTTGGTTGGAGTAACAACCCTGCCAAGTTTCGTTTAAATCGATAGATAAATAAAAAAATTGCAGCCTGAAAGTGATCTCGTGGGCATCCGGTATATATATATATATATATATATATATATATATATATATATATATATATATATATATAATACCCATATTTTCATATGAGTTTCGATTGTTTTGTGCGACTGGTGTTTGTCAGAGGCAGCCATCTTGAATGGACAACAATTTGATGTGATTTTCATCAATTAAGTAACTCAATTTTCTTGTTCAATTCTTTTGTTTTATTCACTTGAACTATTTGTTTAATATTTTAATTTTCTTCGTTATTTTAGAATAAACAAACTTATGATATACCGTGCCTTATTTCTAAATCAATTACTATGACACCAAACTCAACCTAGGTTGCCATTTAAAAAAATTCAAGATGTTTGCCTCTGACAAACACCAGTCGCACAAAACAAATCAAATTCATATCAAAATATGGGTATTTATGTATTATTTACCCCACCAAAGGTCAAATCTAAATGTCTAACCGTTTCTACATAATCCCATTTGGTGCGATACTATGTGCACGCACACCTTGTGTATATATATATATATATATATATATATATATATATATATATATATAGTGTGTTCAAATGAAAAATCACCTGGGGCCAAGAAGGTTAAAAAACAAACACCGAAACTTTTACATGCACCAGATCTAAGCGGATAAAGAAAGTGTGAATTTTTAATAATATTCATAAACAGTAGTTCTTGGTGCTTAAAATTAAATATCTGATTCGCCTTCAGAAAAAAATAGGTAAAAATTACCTCTCACTATAATTAATGATTTGAATAAATTATTAGAAAACTGTTCTTAATTTGGTTAGGAAAATCGCGAAATTGAAATTTTTATAAATAATTACGGGTTTGATTTTTAGTTTGGTTACAAAATTTGATAAAACTTCAAGTTTGTTGTAACTTAGAAGTAGCAATTTTTGAAATTAAATTATTATGGAAGCTTAGTGACGCTTAATATAATGTAAATAAATAAAAGATTTCTTTCGATTAAATAAATCATTAGAGTTAGTCAGTATCGTTGCCATCTGAATAAATAATTAATGCGTGAGTATTCTGTTCCAATGAAACAAAATTATTGTTATAAAGGTAGGAAGGTAACTATGAGGTGTACAAATATTTTACATTTATAGTAAATTTGCGCTCAAAGGTATTCTGTTTCTTTAGTTCACATTGATTTTTTTCTTAATGCCAAATTCGCAATCCGGACCAGTAAACGCAAAATATGCAATTGCCGCAATAGACTCTGTCACCTGTCGATAGGCTTGTAAAATATTATAGTGTATACAATTAGTGACTCATATTTTCCAGAAAACCAAATAGCTTCAATACTCAATAACCATACTCAACACAGTATGATGTATATAACAAAACATTTATGACTAAAATCCGAGGGGCTAACACCTGCAGAGAAATGGATATGTATTGCCAGAAATCGCGAGATTTATTGGATTGTGAGCGGCTGGGACGTTTTTTGGAACTGTTAGAATTTTTGTCCATAGCATTTGAAACTGCCAAAATTTTAAACTTTACAGGCCAAGGTAAATCGTACTTTTCGTCTTTTAATTGGTTGCCACAGAATGACCAATTACGATACACAGATTAAGACAACCGGGCATGAAATGAATGGATTGCGCATGGTAGAGGGTAGTCAGGTAGGTAAAAGAAACATAACTTTTACAAACATACACAATTTGGCATCTAATTTCGGTACAAACAGAAATTCAAAACGACTGACTTCTATTTGTCATATAATCTACAATTTCTTAATAATAATATTATAATATGTTTTTGTGTTTACTGTGCAAAGCACTTACATATTTTCTTGAAACAGTCTCGCAATGAAGACCGAAATTTAATCCAGGATCAACAACGCACCCCAGAAACTTTGCGTGGGGCAACAGTTTTGTATATCCCTGTGTAGGATTTTTGCAATGTAAAATGGATAAGGGCCGTTTTTGTATTATCGATATTTTTATAGAAGCGGGCGGATTTGGAATTTTTTTTACGGTAACATGTATTTATGTCTATGAATCTCTATCTGACATGAAGTTTTATACGTCATTCTGACATAGATTATTGTTTTTGTTTTTATAATCTTGCATGTTTTCGTTATGAACGTATAAAAAAGAGGTTGCGTAATTATCTAAAAAAAATTGAAATTAAAAATATTTCATTTCTTTTAATTTAAGTTAGCATCTAGATGTCTAGATGGTCCGTCTGTCATGAAGTTTTAAACGTCTGTTTGACATAAATTATTGTTTTTGTGTTAACAATAATGGCTATTTTCGTAATGAACTGCTTATAAAAGAGGTTACATAATTATCCTTAAAAAAATGTTATTAAAATTATTTCATTTTTTTTTAATTTCCATTTTGTAAGTTGGAAAGTCGCGTGGTGTTCCACAGCAGATATTTATAATTACAATAATTGCTAAAACAAGTTCTAAATTTGAGTTAACAATAAACAAATAATAATCGAACCAGTGGAATGTTAGTACGCGCTAGAAAAAAAGGCACAGAAATAATATTTAGGATTAGGATAGCATTGAAGTTCTACGAAAAAAAGGGTTCCTTTTTTTCCTTTTAAAGAATGTAAAAATTCATATCAGCGTAATGTAAACTAAAAGCACAAATATTCAAACACGTAAACATTTTTTCAATAACAAAAAATATAGAGAACTAATGAAGTCGCATATTACATCCCGAGGTACCGCGGGGTATGTAAAAAAATCATAAATACGTATTTGTAACAGTAGTATAAAGATTCAAACATGCCGGACGTGATTCAGAAAACAAAAAATTTACAGCTTAAGATAGAAGTAAGCGGTCAGTTCCTACGTAATGTTATATAACTGCTATAAATCCCCTTTCTATAACAATACACAAATATAACCATTGTCATAAGAATTTGTTTTATTAGCTGCAATGATAAAAATAAGTAACTAGACCAAATCCGTAAAAAACAAATAAATAAATAAATATTAGATTAAATAAACAAATAACTAACTAACTCGGAAATCTAAATTAAAAATAATTAAATCATCGGGTCGCAAATAGATAACATCTATTCCGTCCGGTAAGTAGTACGAGAACCAAGAATCGCGTAGGGAACAATCTAATTGAAAATTATGTAATAAAAAAAAGAAATGTATATATATATATATATATATATATATATATATATATATATATATATATATATATATATTACGAAGATGTTCTAAAACTTCATGGAGTCACACAATGTCATCAATTTTGGGTCACAAATATGTATATTTTATTTCAATTCTATTTCTTTTGGTAATTATGTTTAACATTTTAAGACTTTTGCAAAGTCCTATTTCATTTACTTCTCACTGCACTCCAGTAATTATCTTTTTAAACATTTATAAAAGTGCATTTTTTGTGAATTAGGACGTTTGTCAACATTCAAAATTTCAACAGTTTTGACAATTATGATATGTCATGCGAATTGTCAGATTTTCAGTGTCATCAGTACCGTACGTGTTTTTTCATTGTGATTATCGTTCGTGTGTTTTAGTTTTACGTTTTTTTGTTAGAAGATAAGCGTTTCGTTAAAGTTAACAATGAAATTCAGTACAACTGAGTATGCTGATATGATTCTTTTGCATGGGGATTTCTGAAGGAACAGTATATGCGACTCCGCCGGGAAATAATGGCGATGTGATGAATAGAATATTGGCTGCGGTGCAATTGATCACACTTGAAATGTTTCGAGCGGTTCAAACTGCTATACCACGTAGACTTAATCTATGTTTACAAGCAGATGGCTGTCAATTTGAACAAATGTAAGCGTCAGCTAACACCTCAGCAATCACCTCGGCACATAATCCTCACATATCTAATAACAAGTTTGTAACACTCTCTTCTAAGTTCAATTTCATACAATAATGCCTCGCAAATAATAATATGAATTACTCTTAAGTACAACCCTGTACTTTAATAATTAACATCGTCAATTTGACATACCGATTTGCTTGCGTTTTCTTTAGTTACACATGACTACATGATGCCTGTGTGATTCTGTGTTGTCAGATGTACACATTCTTTGTGTTGCTCCTGATGGGCTGTGAATCCAGTCCAAGGAAGATTGCCACGTGTGGTTTTCCCACTATTTTCTGGACACCGTATATACACACATATATATATATATATATATATATATATATATATATATATATATATACATATACAGGGTGTTTCATTAAGGCTGGCCACCGGCCATATTTCAGAAACTAGTGGACATAAAAAGTGGAGAAAAAAAATTCATTGTAAAAGTCGCCACGAGAAAATCCTGGAAATTATTTTTAAGTTCCGTAATTCATCGCAAGGGGGCGCAATTGAAAATTAAAAAATAAAATTATAAATTTCTCCGAAAATTCCCACATTAAGGCATACCTTTGGTAACATCGTTAGAAAGCTTAGACAATTCTGCATCATTTTGGTCTAAGGCTCATTGGCGTACCGACCTTAATAAGAGTGGGGGAAGCTATTGAATGTGTAATCATTTAAATCGCTGTTATTTTTAAACGACTTATCCGTTTAGAAGAAAAAGGTAAGTACTTTTAACTGTCGCATCCATTGGTACGCGATAGCTCATAATAAAATTGTTAGAGGGCGCAATTTGTAATAATACCAGTTTTTTTGATTTTATTCAGAAAAATTAAATCATACGGTATAATTATGACATCATAAGCGGAAAGTAGCTTAAATTTGTAACAAAACACGTAAATAACGCAGTTTGATATCTTTATTTGTTCCAGAGTTATGGCGAAAAGAAGACTTTTTAACCGTTTAATTTAATAATTGATTGTTGCTATGGTTTCTTAAGGTGTATAGGTTGGATTAGTAATGAGGAATCTGCATTTATCATAGTCTGTGCCTCCCTTCACACTCTATCTAGGCTTCGGACTAGTCCAAACTAAGCAAATTGCAAAATTTGGAGCGTGTTTAGAGGCCAACGGGCCATAACAACGATATCAAAGTAATGATTGATTTTTGTTTAAGAAACTTTTCAATAGAATGGTACAAAATCATGAACAACTGTTAAAAACTAGTGAAAATCTATAAATGTTCAAATTGACGGCCGTTTTGTAAAAACAACTATTAATTCTTCTTCTGTACGTTTATAACATCATATAAAACTTCTAAGGATAATTCTAATGTGGTGTGTTTTAAAATAATAATCTAATTTGCTGCGGAACAAAGTCGGCTCGTTTCCATGGAGGTAAATAAATTGAAATAGTTGTCAACTTACTTAATTTTGATTGATGTTGTGTTGTAAAAATTTTTCCTTCATTAGTTTTGGGTTTCATTGTACCTTATCAGAAATTAGTGCTATCCTTCAAAAATGTCGTATACCAATGCCGAGGCTTACGACATGCTTGCCGTGTATTATGAATGTTTTCAAAATGCAGCTATTGCGGAACGACAATACGCTATCAGATATCCTGATCGAAGGCACTACACTAGAAAAGTGTTTCGGCGAATGGCAACACGTTTAAGACAAACAGGAAATGTACGACGTATTCCACTTCCTGTCAGAAGACGTCGCATAAGAAATGAAGACAATAGTATTAATGTTCTTGCGTACGTAGAATCGGAGCCTCACGTAAGCATCAGGGAGATTTCCACAGAACTAGGTGTAAGTGTTGCTTCTGTGTTCAGAATTTTAAGGGATTTTAGGCTGCATCCTTATCATCTAGTTTTACACCAGGCTTTATCAGACACTGATTTTGACAGGCGGCTCGACTATTGCTATTGGCTGAGAGACATGTGTAGTGAAAATCTTCGATTCCTTTCCAAAGTTTTATGGACCGATGAGGCTACTTTTACTAGCTGCGGTACAGTTAATTTGCACAATATGCATTATTGGTCGCAAACAAATCCTCACTGGATGCGCGAAGTGGATCACCAAAACAGATGGAGTGTAAATTTGTGGTGTGGTGTTTTAGGTGACAGAATTATCAGACCATTTGTTTTTCATGGACACCTAAATGGTGAATCTTATTTAAACTTTTTACAAAATGACTTGCCCAATCTTTTAGAAGACATTCCCCTTGACGTGAGAGCATCCCTGTGGTATCAACATGATGGATGTCCTTCACACTATTCCCGAAGAGTCCGTGATTTCTTAAATGTTAGATACCCAAATCGCTGGATGGGAAGGGGTAGTTTGTTTCCGTGGCCACCTAGATCCCCGGATTTAACTGTGTTAGATTTCTACTTGTGGGGAAGAATAAAAGATATTGTTTACGAAACAAGACCAACCACCCGAGAGGACATGATTCACCGAATTGAAATTACAATAAATTCGATTCCACGAGAAGAAGAATTAATAGTTGTATTTTACAAAACGGCCGTCAATTTGAACATTTATAGCTTTTCACTTGTTTTTTAACAGTTGTTCATGATTTTTACCATTCTATTAAAAGTTTCTTAAACAAAATCAATCATTACTTTGATATCGTTGTTATGGCCCGTTGGCCTCTAAACACGCTCCAAATTTTGCAATTTGCTTAGTTTGGACTAGTCCTAAGCCTAGATAGAGTGTGAAGGAGGCACAGACTATGATAAATGCAGATTCCTCATTACTAATCCAACCTATACACCTTAAGAAACCATAGCAACAATCAATTATTAAATTAAACGGTTAAAAGTCTTCTTTTCGCCATAACTCTGGAACAAATAAAGATATCAAATTGCGTTATTTACGTTTTTGTTACAAATTTAAGCTACTTTCCGCTTATGATGTCATAATTATACCGTATGATTTAATTTTTCTGAATAAAATCAAAAAACTGGTATTATTACAAATTGCGCCCTCTAACAATTTTATTATGAGCTATCGCGTACCAATGGATGCGACAGTTAAAAGTACTTACCTTTTCTTCTAAACAAGCCTAGGTTTACTACAATCGGATAAGTCGTTTAAAAATAACAGCGATTTAAATGATTACACATTCAATAGCTTCCCCACTCTTATTAAGGTCGGTACGCCAATGAGCCTTAGACCAAAATGATGCAGAATTGTCTAAGCTTTCTAACGATGTTACCAAAGGTATGCCTTAATGTGGGAATTTTCGGAGAAATTTATAATTTTATTTTTAATTTTCAATTGCGCCCCTTGCGATGAATTACGGAACTTAAAAATAATTTCCAGGATTTTCTCGTGGCGACTTTTATAATGAATTTTTTCTCCACTTTTATGTCCACTAGTTTCTGAAATATGGCCGGTGGCCAGCCTTAATGAAACACCCTGTATATATATATATATATATATATATATATATATATATATATATATATACAGAGTCCGCCTTTGGGAGCTGATCCTATGAGTATCTACTAAACCAAACTTACTATAATTTTGAAAATTTGGTGACAGGGTAATGATGTTAGGGCTAACTCATATAAAATATTTTCACGTTCGTACCACTTCCGGCTATACCGGAAGTCGGTACTTAGTCGCTTATTTTAAATGAAACACCCTGTATATTAATACATTTTTGGATTCTATGTCGAATTTTAAGGTAAGTTTGTTAAATAAACTTGATATGAAATTTCAGTCGTTTTAAAAAAAAAACATTTTTCTAAAAAAATTGACAGATGCGGTCTTAGTAATAACTCGTTAATTGTTCTGTTCCTGTCAAACAATTTGAATAAAACTGAGGTGTTGTAGGCAAAGGTTTATTGCAACAGTCTGCAAAAAATGACATTTGTATTTTTCATAAAAATAAAATTATGAATGTCTAAACTTGACTATCAAGAAATGCAAGTTACTCAAAAAAATCAATTGGAAACCCTTATTTTTTATTACTCAGATCGATTTAACGTCAAAAATTAAGGTAAGTTTCTTTAAAACTATATTTGACTAAATGTAACAGTTTCATACTTATTATCAAAAAAGCCCCAATTTTAAAATTTGTGATAAAAATGAGCTACATACTTAAATCTAGTATTCCTTGTTCGTGACCACCATGGAAACCAAATAATTGAGAATTGAAATAAAGAAAAATATTTAAAACAGTTACTGCAAAAAATTATAAAAATTGATAATTTTGTGATTCAAAAGTCATTTTTGCCAAATACAAATTTTCTAAGTAATTTTTTTCAAATTCGATATAACTACAACATAAGTGTAAAAATTTAATACTTTATGAGTAAATCGAAAAAAACTACTTTTTACTGCGGAGAAAATCCATGTTTTTAGGACTTAAACCAAGAAGTAAGGAAAATGGCATAATATTTTTTAACAATTTAAACTTGGTTTATTGACCTACACTCAAAAAACGGTTGTTAACCAATAAACAATTTTGCATAACATAAATAACGATGCTCCAACTAAAACTTAACTAGTCATTTATTTCGAATTTTTTTTATAGAAATATACTTTCAAACAGTTTTAAAAATATCTCTTATGCTCTTATGCTCTTTCGAATCATATGCCAAAAGCATAAAATAATTAAAATTATTATTATGAACAAACAAAAAAATTTAATATTGCATAGGAGTACAATTTAATACAAAATGATCTATCCCTCTTAGTTAGAACTAAATATTATTATTTATGTTGAAGTGATATCTAAGATTCTCATACGTGGATTTACGTCAGTATATAATTAAGTCGTATCCCAAAAAGCAAGTAGGTCTTGACACCAAATTTACCAGTTTGACAGTTTTATCGTTGAAACTGTTATTGTCACTATCTGGATTTCTTGTAACTTTGCAAATTACTGAATGCTGATACCATGGCCACTTTTTCCAATTCTGAATACGCTGATATTATCTTCATGTATGGAAGAGCCGACGGTAATGCAGCAGCTGCTCTGCGTCTGTACAGAGATCGATTTCCTGCTAGAAAAACTCCCAATGTACAAGTTTTCATAAACACATATCGTCGATTAAGTGAAACTGGGAACCTTCGCAATTATCCAGAATGGGCGCAGATTGTTCGTTATGGTCCTGAAGTGACTGAACAAATTTTGGAGGCCTTAAGGGCGGATCCTACCACAAGCATAAGAAAAATAGCTGTAGAATGTAATGTAACCGCATGGAAAATATGGTCTATTCTGAAAAGCAACAATAAACATCCTTTTCACTTTACTCCCGTTTAAGGCCTTGAAGAGGGTAAACTTATCCGAAGAACTATTTTTTGCCGTTTTTTATTACATGCTGACATGGAAGATCCGCTCTTTCTAAAAAGTATTTTATAGACAGATAAGTCAACATTTTCAAGAGGAGGGATTACGAACTTCCATAATTTACATTACTGGTCTGATTCCGATGAAAATCCTCATATGAAAAAACAGACATCATTTCAACATAAATTTAGTGTAGATGTACGAACAGCAGTCATCGGCAGAACATCTATTGGCCCATACTATCTTCCGGACAATCTAAATGGAAACAACTATTTCGAGTTTTCGCGCAATGAGATGCTAAATATCTTGGATACCTCTTAATGTAAGGAGATTCACGGTATTACAAAATGACGGATGTCCTGGTCATAATCGCCTAACCGTAAGGGAATTCCTAGATGAAAGGTTTCCTAATCGTTGAATCGGAAGAAATGGACCAATATTGTTGCTTGCAAGGTCTCCAGACCTGACACCTGTCGATTTTCATGTGTGAGGATGAATGAAAGACCTTGTTTATGCTGTCGAAATAGTTAGTCGCGACCAACTTAGTAGGAGAATTAATGAAGCAGGAAGAATACTGAGGGAAGAAATGAAGCTAGGTGTCACTATCAGCCAAATGAGAAAAAGTGCGCTTAAGTGTTTAAGAAATAGCGGGTCGCATTTTGAACATCAGAAGTAATTAGCTGTTTTTTACTGATTAAATAATTTAAAGTAAATGTAGATCAAGAGTGTTTTGTATCAAATTGGACCCCTATGCACTTTTTTGTTTGTTTTCTCATAATGTTAATATTCATTATTGTATTTATTTTATACTTTTGACACGATTCGAAAATGCATAAAATAGAGATATTTTTAAAACTGTTGGAACGGATATTTCTATAGAAGAGTTTCGAAATAAATGAATCAAAATATTGAAATGGCTTGGTTATTATTTAGCTAAGTTTTGTATAAGGGTAAACATGGTCATATAGGTTCGGAATGGCCTCACTACCTCCCTTTAAAACTTTCTATTTTGTACCAAACACCTTATATATATATATATATATATATATATATATATATATATATATATATATATATATATATAATATATTTATTTATCATACAGTAAATATACACTCTATATTATTTATATCTTTCTTGAGTCTGTCTATATTGTTACTTCTTATTTCCTTACGTGTAGGGAATGCTACATCGTCCAGGGAAGGATTTGCTCGCTAGGGTATAACTCAAGAGAACAATACAATTGCCTCGGATCGACCTGGCTACAAGAGGCGGTTAAGGTCGAAACACACAGGCGCCGTTGCTGACGGACAGCAACGAAGCGACAAAGTGTAAACGAAAGGATGTGGTGGAGATGGAGGATGGCAGCCTAGTATTATGGTCAGGAGTTGAGGCTAAAGTGCATGACGCAAAAGGAGTTTGGCCGAACAGATGTGTTAAATAGTAAGAATTGGTATCTCTCCGGGTAATGTAGGTTAGAATGAAAGTGGAGTTTCGAAGAATTGTTCTTATTACATGCTATGTACCGGTGAATGGAGAAGGAGGCCAAGAGTGTGAGAACTTTTGGAATGATGTAGAGAATGTAAGCCAAAACGAAACAGTGATGGTGTTTGGAGATATGGACGGATGGGTGGGTGTATAGAGAGAACATACTGAACGCGTTCTAGGAAAGTTTGGGACCAAAGAGTCAATGAGAATCGCGAACGCCTGGTGAACATCTGTATGAAGAGAAGCCTGTTTGTATATAATACGTGGTTTAAACATAAAAATGTGCATATATATATATATATATATATATATATATATATATATATATATATACATGGCAAAGAGGTGAATCTAAAAGTATGATTGACTTGATAGTGTATGATGAACGACTGGTGGTGAGAGACATAAAAGTAATGCGCGGATCGGAGTGCGGATCGGACCACTTCTTGGTTGTATCGCGAGTGTGTTTAGGGTAAAAGTGGGTCTGGAGAGCGAAACCAAACGTTGCGAACGTCTAATTAAGTGAGAGTGCGGATGAACTACAAGCTGCTCTGACGAAGTTTGATACGGCCTGTGAGAGCATGGGCTTAAAGGTAAACGTGAACAACACTCAGATCCTGGTGTTCAATCGGGAAGGTGGAAATGAGAGTAGAGTATGTACTCTGCAAGATGAAATTGTGGAACAAGTGGACGAGTTGGTATATCTGGGTAGAATGTGTACTGCAATCGTACAAAGGATGGTCAGATTGGACGAAGGGTCAATTCTGGAAGGAAAGTGATTGGAAGTATGTGGACCATAATGAGAAACAAAAGCATGAGCCCTAGTTGCGAAGGGCATGTGGAAAAACGAGATAAAGAATGAGTGTATAATTACGGAGTGTAGCGAGGAAAAGACGATGATGGATATATGTAAAAGTAGTACATTACTTTGGTTTGGTCACATTGAGAGAATGAACAACGCAAGATTAAAGGAGCAAATATATTTGGACGAGCTCAGAGGCAAGGTCGAGCCTGGCTGAATGTAGTAGAATGTATGATAAAGCAAAGAAAGATTAGTACTTTTAAAAATAAAAGGACATGTCAGAGACAATGTATAAATGTTGCGGACGCTAGGGAGGTATGCAGAGATAGGAAAGTATGGAGAAAGGTTGTGAATGAAAAATAAATAAGAGACAGGAATTGTTTTGCCTACTCCGCAAGGGAATGGCGAAAAGGTTATGTTATGTTATGTTATGTTCTATTATTTACCATACAAAAATTTGTTATTAGTCATTCGAAAAATATTTACACTAAAATTCAAATCAAACACAATATCTCTTAATCTTAATTTTATTTTAATAAATTTGCATTAGTTCAAATTTTATTGGAACAAATTTACGTTTTACCTATTCTTATAAATATCTCAAATTTGATGGGATTAATGTAACAAAGTAACAAAATCAGATACTTTATGATGCTGTTTATCATAGTAGTTATATCTAATTTAAACTTGAACTATAAAAAATATATAATATATATGCAACTAAACCTACATAATAAAAGAAATCGCATTGTCAATAATTTAGTCTAAGCACATTCCCTTGACAACGTCAATAATAATAGACTAGTTTCGGGAGAATAACGTTTGTGAAAAATGATCTTGAAGATATTTTCATTAGACTATAAAAATGGTTGGGCATTTTGTTAAAATTTTATTAAGGGTATTAAATACAAACGACTAAATACAAATATGGTTGAATTTACCTAAAAGTTAACTTTCGAATTTAATCACTTTGTTATAGTATTTGGAGAAATACGGAATATAAAATGTTTATTAGATGTTCGGTGTCAAATTATTAACTTGTACATGAGAATTAATAATGTCCACAATAAATTTTAGGTAATAAAACTTTTATGGAGAGTATCCTTTTACCTAACAAGTAATAGACTTGTCACTTGAAGTCACCAAATTTTTATGTGATTTTAATTGTGCTACCTACTATTTTAATACTCATTCGTGCTTAATGTACATAGATATAAAATTTACTTATCAAACTGCAGACGCTGTTTGCAAATGGTTCTTTTAACTGATTACTGGATTATTAAGCATATTTTATTGATATAAAAATAAACCTACTTTCTTAATTTTTAATTAAACGAGATGGGTATATTTCAACTGAAAGTTGAAATATAAAGTTGGATTTACCTGCTACTAGGTCACCGCTCGTAAAATGATCAGTTGAAATTATATTCATTTATTTTCTAAACAAGATAAGCATTTTTTCCCAAATACTGGAAAGAATCACTTTATGTTACGTGGAAACCACCTCTATAATGCAATAAATTGATCATCAAGATCCTAATCTCCAGTTACGTATAAATATACTGTAAATAATATGTTACTTTGGTTTAAATACTATCATATTTAGTGATTAGTAATTATTTAATAATAACATTATTAGTGTGGTAATGCATAGATTAAATAAAAACTTCTGCAATAAAAGTCAAATACATGCCTTCAAGTGGACTTTTATTTATCGTTAGTTAAAAAGCTTTTGGAAGAAAACTAATATTATGGTTTATATTCATCATAATACAGCATTAACATTAATATTTACATATCAAAAGTTTAAAATAAGCTCAAATTATTAAATTCTTACCTTACTGTGTCTAACACTTTGACAGCGTAGTTTAATAGGTTTCATTGAGGTTCGTCATTTTTGTTTTAATTATACAGCGAAACTCATGCACGTGCTAACTATATCATATTTTTTATATATCGTACCTTTACTGTTTAGTATTTTGTTCCAAAATTATGAAGTTAGGCATGGTTCCACAGCAAACTTTTTGTAAAACCCTAACGTCATACCTGTTTTGGTCTTTGCGATATAAAACAAGCATTATTACGCATATTGTCAGTCAAGAAAACATTAATACTCATTAACAACCATTTCTTTATCTAGAAAAATAATAATATAACTATGTAATGTCATATAGCTTCGCGCGAAATTTGAAATTTTCTAAGGCTTCCGTTACCAGCACCCGGCCGATATATACTGACTTCCATAAAAATTGCAACATCTAGAATTTGTTGAACGATTTTATTGAAATTTTCGTTAACGATGTCTTTCATTAGAACAAACAAATGATTGAAATTTTGAATAAAATCTAGCTACTAGTTTTTTTTTATTTTTTCCATTGCACTTAGTAACAATAAATTTGAAGAAATAAACCAATCAGTGTGTAATTAACTGTCAATTTTGCAAATTGTGTGTTCACAATTTCGTTCTGAACTTGGGAACAATGCCAAGAGTACGTCAACATCAACATTTTTCCCAATTGACTGATTTTGAACGTGGCCGTATTATTGGCATGAGAGAGGCCGGACTTTCGTCGTGTAAACCGAAATGTTACAACGGTATTGAGATTTTGGTCCAAATGGTCCGAGGAAGGGGTGCAACAACGTCGCCTTGGATCTGGACGTCCCCGCAGGACTACAGATCTCGAATAACGTCGCTTAAGACTTTTGGCCACAAGAGACAGATTTTCAACAACTCGATCCATTGCAAATGATGGGATGAGAGGTGTATGACCCATAATGTCAATGTCATCTGTTTATTGCCGGATAAGGTCTTATGGGCTGCGTTCATATCATCCATTTTTATGTCTTCCTCTTACACCACTTCACCGTCTACGTAGGCTAGAATGGAGCAACGAAAGAGCGAAATGGGCACAAGAATGGCATCGAATTGTGTTTAGTGACGAGTCCCGATTTTGCTTGTGGGCCCACGATGGTCGTAGGAGGGTCAGGCGGAAGCGCGGAGAACGTAAAAATCCAACATTTTTTGTGGAACGCAACACAGCCCTCACACAAGGAATGATATGGGGTGCAATATGTTACGGTAGCAGATCACCCTTGGCCTTCATTGATGGCAACTTAAACGCCGCTGGTTTTATTGCCAATGCGCTTCCACATCTTCAGGGGCTGGAAAATCCCATTTTCCAACAGGATAAAGCGCGCCCTCATACGGCAAGGGATACAACATGTTTTTTGGAAGAAGCTAAAATTGCCGTCCTCCCATAACCTGCTCGGTCGCCTGATATGTCGCCCATTGAACATGTATGGGATGAGGTCAGTAGGCGACTGGTTAATTTACCACACCCTCTAGATAACTTACACGATATTCGGCTACGGATTAAAGAAGCTTGGGTTGATATACCACAGGCAGCTATAGATTACTTGATTGATAGCATGCCACGCCGTCTAAATGAGTGCATTACATATCGTGGCGGAGCAACGCATTCTTGAAAAAAAAATTGTTTCGTTTTTGTTCTTTTGTTTTCAAATTTTAATCGTTTGTTTGTTCTAACGAAAGACATCGTTGACGAAAATTTCAATAAAATCGTTCAATAAATTCTAGGTGTTGCAATTTTTATGGAAGTCAGTATATATCGGGTGCTTGTAATGGAAGCCTTAGAAAATTTGAAATTTCGCGCGAAGCTATATGACATTAAATAGTTCTATTATTATTTTTTTAGATAAAGAAATGGTTGTTGGTTATTTGTAGGTAAATGTAATTAATATCAAGATGAAAATCTTGAGTTAGTTCCAATGAATATTTACATATTTAATTATAAAGCTTTCAAATAAACGCGGCAGTTTGCAAAAGCATAAATGGTTTGTAGAAAGAGGGGAAGACGCAGTAAGAGTCGGTTTAAGTAAGCGGTGAGAGTTGGTTGATAGTAATAGTCAAGTTGCCCTAAATTTAGAAATAAAGTAAGATAACATTTAGTGTATAATAGGGAAGAAGTGAAATTACCTTCCTCAAGATAATAAAAGGCTAAAGTAAATAATTAAATGTAAATATTGTCAAGTTGGTGATAAATAAAAAAGGTGATATAACAAGTTGTAGGTCGCGAACCGCGAAAATTTTACTATTGTAATAAACGTTTGTCAAATCGCCATTGTTACCGCGATAGAAAAGATAATTAGTGGATTTTTGTAATATCTTGATAATACGACGTAATTTGCTAATGTTTTCAAAATATTTTAAAACATATTAGGGTCTGACTAGTAGGTGTACTCTTAAAAGAATGCTTTACTGAAGGGGCGTAACGAACCATTAGAATTTCTTATGCGCCTATTCTTAATGTAAAAAAATGTCACTAGCTTAATAAGTAATTGTGTCGGTACAGACCGCGATCAAAAGATATCTTTGTTTATTACTTGGAAACTCGAGAGCGACATGTAGGGTTGTTACGGACGAATGGATATTTCTAAAATTAAGATGTCGTGCAATAATTAATATGAAACTGTTTCAACGTAAATTAATGTTTCTTGTTTTTATATTACATTTGAAAAATGGGGGTTGCTTGCGGGAGTAAAGTTGGTTACGTTTGAAACCGGGGAAAAGTTAGTTACAGTTACAGTGTCAATCGCGCCAGATCGATTTTTTGTTAATTAGAAACTCTCATTGTAAACAGTTTGTTTTTAAAATATTTCTTGCGTTTACATTTTCTTTTGAGTTAGCCAACACTAATTTGTTTTTTCTTTCGAATGTTAGTTGTAATCTGTTTTTCAAATATTAATCTATAAATAACAGTCACCCTTTTTGAAGTTAAACCGCGTAGGTTCGATTTGTATCTGTGAACAATTAAAGGAATAGATATTCCAGTGTAAGTAGGTATTTTTATATAAATGAAAGCTCGCAGCAAATCATTTACTATCCTAGACAACATATTAAATACGTACGCGGGCTCATTAGGCTGAAATTTGCTAAAATAAAAGACAGTACAGGGCCCTCTCACTCTGGTATTTGTGTGAATTAGCATTGTTGTTTGTTGTTTATATTTATGTTTGTGTAGAAGTGGCTGGTGAATGGGTACATGATACCGCTGGTTATTAATTGTAAATTGGCAATTGCCAAGCAGGTACTCACTCCCAGCCAGACCATTAAACACCTCGACTTTTATTTTTATTGTTATATAGATGAATGTGTAACCTGAGAAAGGAGTATTTTTTGTATTCTGTATTTTTCTAACGCCCTCAAACTTATATATCGGTCACGATGTTGTGATCTATTTACCCTTGTAAGGCTTTGTTTGAATGAGTTTTTTTATGTCAGTTGTTAGGTAGAATTATTTGCCTGCGACCTGATTTCTCTTTGTATGTGATTTATTGTAATTTGACTTATGTATTTTGTGCTTTGGTGGTCACTAAACAATTGAGTACGTGTAAATTCCTTGTCTATTTTCTTTTGTCTTTGCCTTTACCTTATTATCACCTGTCCAATTTTACTGTTGTATTTTTATATGTACCGTAATTTGCTTTATTGTTTTTTTGTGCTTATTTAAAGACCAGCATGATTGGTTTTAAAGGGCCACATGTTTGGTATTACGATTTTTATTATGATTTTTATTTTGATTATTTATGACCAAATTGTGCGTGTGACTACATGTGTTTTTTTATTATTGTTTCTGTGTAAATAAACTGCTTTTTATTCATTTTCTCTTAATGTTATAATTTTGTACGCACTTTAACCTGATTTAATGGAGTTTTGTTATATATTTAACAATTTCATTGTTTTTTTTGTGTTATTTGACTTAATAAGGCACTTGTGCAATTACTTATTTATGAATAAGGTGTGTTTTATTGGTAGTTCTTTCCCACAATAGTATATTAACAGGCTAATCCACCGCTGCGAAAAGCTCGTTGATTTTAATTTGAGTAATCTCATTTTATTTACCTGAAAAACGTACCTACCACTAGACGGCCACTTCGTTTGATCAGATTTGAGGTTTGCGAGTAATTAAATATCAGGCTTGTAAATAAATTGTAAAGTTTTAGTTACTGCCAGGCAAGTCAAAGTAAGGCAGGCAATTAATTTCAGTAATAGTAACACTATTGTCAGTCAAGTCAAGATAAATCACTTAGCGATTATTTTGTTCTTGAATCTGCATTATTGCAAATAAGTTCAAATTAAGCTGTTCAAGATAGGGTACCTCGGGGACGCTACAAAGTTAAAATAATAACGCGTTTGCATGTATCAGAAATCGTCTTCTTTTATTGTGTTTAATCCTGAACAATAAATATAATAGACAGCGATCGATCCAAATTGGTAAATCAATATATAAAGAACAATAACTCGAAGTGTTAATAACGATTGTGTCGTACAATCTGACATTGCAGTTAGTACCGTATCCAATTCGTAGCAAAATTTTAATAATTAAGTGATAAATAAAAACTAATACATCCAGCAATTAATAGCAAACTCAATAAATTGTTGAAAAGGTGGAAACATTATTCCACAGTAAAGCTCCAAGGAAGGCATTGAAAGAACAAAGAGAGCAAGGCGCCAGAGGTCTGCTTCACTGAAAAAGGAACGGAATACCCCAAGGGAGGCCTCCGACTACCAGTACAGAAACGCATCAGTTACGACATCAGGCTTCAAAGAAGTAACAAGTAAGAGCTTATCTGTACAATAAATACAATATCTTTGTGTTTTATTTCTATTTAAATGTTTTTAAATATCGATACTGACCGAAAATATATTTGGTTCATTATCGCATGTTGGTATTAAGAATATTACTTTACATTATAGGTTGATTGTTATATGTTGTTGTAAACAAAACATTTCTGCACTGCGAATTTCAGTAATTAAATAATTTTCGTTCGGATTTTGGATTTAATTAAAGAAGTATAACATTTGATTTGAGCTAGCTGGCGCATCTTGATAAGACAAGAATTCGCAAGCGTAAATATTAAAGTTTATTTAATCAAACTGAAATTCAATAGCAAGCGAATTAAAATTAAACTAGTAGATGATATCTTCATAAATCAAACCCATTCAGCTTAAATAAAAAAAGCAATCACTCCCTGACCATGGAGAAGCAGTTGAAAGAATTCCATCTGGTCAATTCTTAAAAATATGAAGGAGTTAAGAATGAAATTTAGAATTTTTATTTTTAAAAAAATATCTCAATGTTACTTTGATAGAATAACAAGTTTAATTTTTAAAGTTTTGCACATTAATCTTCACAAAAATAATCTGGCAACCATGCCGTTTAGTAGTAATTAGTACATTATCAACATACTTACCTATGTTATTTATTAATTGACTAACATTACCTTCACACTGTCATCCCAGAAAATACCAAGATATTTACTTGGAATTTATTGTTACCTATGTAATTTGTTAAATACAAAATGTTTTCTTGGCCAACTGTTTCTTTGGAAGAGGTTGATCCAGTTTATATCAGTGAAAATCTATGGCACCTACTTACGATGTTTTTCTACAATTAAAAAGTTAGTTCGACATGGTTGTCACACTTATCTCCAAATATAACCTCCATACCTAAATAATGCAGTACGGTTTTTTCAGCACACTGTTAGCAAATCTTTGGTTGTCTAGAAATAGTTCTTTTAGTACAAGTGAGCAATGGGACAAGCGCCTTTGCTCTATAGTGCTAAACATAATTTTTTCCACAATCATATTAATTATTTAGCAGTTCAATAACTGGTTTTTATAACTTGTACTGTGACAGACTTATTACAATTATTACAGATGCGCCGATGTCATCGTGCATGTGACAGTAACGTACACATTCTGTCAACAATACAGACGTAAAAACTGAGTAAGATAATGGCCAAGAATCTCAGCAAATCATTTTATTAAATTTGTAACAGTAGTACATGTATGCGTTTTCAACATTACATGAAATTTAATACACTAATTATTATTTGGTACGGTGTAAATGATTACAGTGCAGTTATGACATGTCAAATTAATTCCAGCATTGCCTGAGCGTCTGTTAGTTGTCGCATTTCGTGTGAGATTGGTCACATGTTTTTCGACATAGATTCCGTTATTTCACTAGAAGCTGATGCACATATGGTGGAAGAGCTTGTTAAGGGACCCAAATTTTATTTGTAATGGCCATCTTACTCGAGTGCCTTCCATCTATATAACCCTCTGCAACACGTGTCGAGCGCGAGTCTCGGTGCCTCTTTAAGGTAAGTATGTCGCCTCCATTATTAACTAAAATTGTAGCTGAAGATCTACGGAAACAGTGGCCTGTGTAACTTGTGGCATTGGCAAGTAGCAAAAAATGTGGTAATTGTGGAAGGAATTTTAGAGAAAGTGTTAATTCCGACAGGAGGCGGTGTGGTGCATTTCATGTTTTTGTAAAATAAACAACCTATTATGTTGCGCATGCTTTGTCTGAGTGACGTGTATCTTCTAATAGTTACTAAGTTATTAGTGGTCCCATTTGTTATAGTAAACTGTCTTGCACGTTTTGTTTTAGTTAAGGGTATTTTTACTGTGAAGGATAAATCTTGGTTTTCAGATACACCGTATAAAGTGAGTTTGCAGTGTAGCATGGCTCATGCTACACCAAAAATTAATACGACCCGAAAACTTATATCTTTATGAACTTATATAATTCGCGAAAATTAACTTTTTAAGTAAATTGCGTCTGGTGCATCTGACATACATTTTTCAATTTGTACCATCGGAAGTGTACATAATTTTTTACATTTATAGCGTGCACATTTGTGAATGTGCACGTTTTCTTGTAAGGCAACATTGAAAAAATGCTCCACCGTAAAGGTCCTTTTCATTTTAAACTTTTCTGTTGAAAATAAGCCAATAAAACGTTCTCACACAATTTTTTCCAGTAATTTTTCGCCATTCAATCCTTAAAAATATTGTCTTCATGTAGATATTTCGCCTTTTATACAGTAAGGAAAGTTTCTAAATCAGCAATACTGCCTAATGCAGCAACAGTTGGCGGAGTGCATGAAATATCTGAACTACTGGACACCGGGGAATTTATTATTTGCACAACCGTAAACCGATGCTAATTAAAATTAAACGGGAGTTTTAGAAATGTCAAAACATGTATAGTATGATTTTCACAGCAACCGCAAGCAAAGTAACCGATCAACAAATTTTGCCCACTAGAGATCAAACGCGATTTTTGCCCACTAAAAAGCAAGACAAGGTATTATTTAATGATTGTGAAAAAAGCATATCTGGTGTGGAACAACACACGAGCTTCTAACCTACAAAATGGAAATTAAAAGAAATGAAATAGTACGAAAATAAGCAGCACTGTAAAAACAAAAACAATAATCTATGTCAAACAGACGTTTAAAACTTCATGACAGATAGAGGTTAATATACACCTAGATTCTAACTTAAAAAAAATTCGAAATCCGCTCGCTTCTATAGTAATATTGATAATACTGTTTAAGAAACTTCAATTATATTTATTTAATTTTTACACTAATTTCGCTTTATATTAAGAAACTTTATAAAGAAGAAAAAAATTAAATTGTCTTTAAAAAATATGTGTAGGCATAATTTTTAAAGACACGTTTTCTTATAAAATTAATCGTTATTCACATATTGAAAAAAATTACATTTAAATGCTACCTTAGGAATTTTTTGCCACTAAATTACGCGACGTATCAAAAAATTGCATAGAACATAATTAATCTATATGATAAAGGTCTATGTACTGGTATTTTTATATTTTCGAAATATACCGCTGTTTCAAAAAAATTTGATAAAGATCAAAAACAGCTCCCCTCTCTCCGCCGCTGAATTTCTCCCAAAATGTAATTAGCTCCAAGAGAAATACAAACAAGCTTAAATACAAAACTACGTACGTGTTTGGAGTTATTATGGGTATTATCATACATCCACACTACAAACGCGCGCACACACGCACACATGCGTACCACACATCCACCCACAAACTACATATACACACAAATACACACTACATATACACACGACACAAAAACACACACACACACACACACACACACACACACACACACACACACACACACACACACACACAGACACAACACAGACACAGACACAGATACAGACACAGCACAGAAACAGGCACGAACACAGACACAGCGCAGACACAGACAACACACACGCACAGCACAACGAGCACAAACAGCACACGAACACACACACACAACACACACACAACACACACACACACAATAACACACAACACACGTTAAGTTTAAGGAGTAATTTAATTGTGATGCACAAACACATCATACAGCATTTAACGAGACAGATTGCACACTTACACATGAGTATCAACACTACTACTATTTCGTTACGTTATTCAAAGAAACGTAACACAGCCTACAAATTCACGATTTTACACGCAAATAACTTAACGCAAACACACCAAACACAAAAAGCAGCGAACATACGACACACCGGACACATTTCGGCACAACGAGCACACGGACACACGAACACACAGCAATTACAATTTAATTAAATGTTTGCCAGAAAAATTAAAAAATGTAGAACGTTTAAGTTTGAAGAATGTTAATTTAACTTTGTGGATGACAACATAATTTAACGGAAGATTTTGTCCCCTTTACAATGATGTATCAACATTTTCTATTTTCGTTAGTTTATTCAGTGAAAAATTAGTTACGATATAAACATTGCCTTTAAAATTTATGTTTGTTTAACGAAATAGTAAAAATGATCTAAAAAATCATGGATACATAGGACACCCTGTATACCATTTTTTGCACTCGTGAAGACGGTTGCTTAGTATTTAACAATTTTATAAAGTGTTCATGAAAAATTTTAAATAAATCATATTTGTAGAGTCGTTATAAACAGTAAATATAGAAACAACCAAATCATTATTTCATTACGCTATTAAGCTCTAATTTGTGGTCATAGAAAGGGACTCGTGAGTGCAAAAACCTATCTTACAGAACAAAAATTGCTGTTATACGTTTGGGTTAGTGAGTATTCCAATTCGCATTACTCGTAAAATAAGGTGTAACCATGTAAATAAGATCATTGGATCTGTTTTACCCCTGGCGCAACCTTTAAGACTGGTTTGATTTTGTCACAAAAAATTATAGAAAGTAGAAGTATTCTAAACTGCACATTCAGAGCTTGCTTGTTAAAAACATGAATATTTTTAAATCATAAATTAAAAATGCAATTTGCTTAAAAACAATCAATTTTAGAGAGTACATTATACAGACATAATTCGAAGGGATAAAATAGTTTTACAAGATGGTAAAATAATATACTGGGTGTCCCATTTAAAAAAATGAAGTTTTTGCTAATTGAAATCTCTTGAATTAATGCTTATCCAAAAAACACCCCGAACCCCAAACGAAACTTCCACTATGTTCAGACATTTCAGCCATCCTTTACCTTCGTACCTACTAAATAAGTTTAGTGGTTTATCACTGATAACGTTTATTTGGCAGCATTTATAGTGCACCAATTTTCGTCAAATCTTCATATTTTTTGCTCCAGTAACGTCGCAATTTATGGGAAAAGAAAAGATAGGGCTAGATGCAGAATTTTACGCTGAATTCGATGGTAAACAAATATACAGGGTGTCCTATTAAAAAAAGTAAACTTCGTGTTGTTTCGCTTAGGCTGAACACCCTGAATATCTCAAAATTTTTTAGAAATGTGTATCTGCGCAAATATAACAACTTTTATTTAAAACATTTGTTTGTATTTTTGATTCTAAGTAAGTTATTGCACTTCCACACACTAATGGGCCACTCTGTATGTATATTATGTAGATTGGAAGGTAAAAAGGTGAGATTTTAGTTAAACATTTTGTGACAAACTAATCTGATCATCGTAACAGTGTGATTAGTTAATCATATCTTGATCTTGATTAAGTATGGAAAGTGAATATCGATATATTAAAATAAAAATTGCTGCGTTAGTAAGACAAACGATCCCCAAAAGATTGTACGCAAGATGGGAATACACTACAGTTGGGTTACTCACGTTATTTAATTTAGTTGCGGACAACATTCGAAGTTATGAATGAATCCATAGATGTCTTATGATTGCGCGTACAACATTGTTTATAATTCCGTTTAATTTTGAACTGTTTCATTAGAGTTTTAAGTTGTAACTTGTAATTATTAAAAAATTTTGGAAATAAGTGTTTACGTAATAATCGAACATATCAACAAAACTGTATAAATCTTTCCCATATGCCATTATTTATTGAGGAAACGGGGAGATATTGTACCTATAAAATACCGATATGTATATTTAAAAACTTTAGAACATCCTGTAGTTGATAATAAGTGAGAAATAGAAAAGCAAATTTGTCATAAGATACTTGGAACTGCTTTTTGTGACTAAAATTGGTTCTGGTGTGTGTTATCGTAATAAATAGTGACTTTTACTTCCGCATTAACATAAATATACATTATACAAAAATTCGAATCTGTTGAATATATTTTAATGATTCTATTGGTTAAATCATGGAATGTATAAAAAGGGTTGAAAGAAAAGAATTATTAATTCTTGGGTTTAATCTATTTCTCGTCTTAACATAACGTCTGCTTTTTTTGTAAGTTATGGATAAAGTAAATTTGTTGAAAATAGATTTTGGCAACAATTCCCACTTTATGTGTTAAGAATAAGTTAAACATACAAAAATTATTATACAATTTTAAAGTGGATTCATAAATTATTAAAATTAAGTTGACGTTCATTGAAAATTTCACAACTTAATAAGCCAATAAACGTAGTTATTTAATTTGTTTAATAAAGATAAGGTTTAGTTTTGGTAACTTTTTTTCACTATATTTTAATTTAAATTACACATTTTTATTAATTTATGGGAGACAGCGGCGGTGTTGCTTAACTGAGAAACAAGTTTTAAAAATGCGGAACTTTGCAATTTATAATCTTGTCTAATAATTTCATTCAAAATCATCTTGAATTTTGTATGGGTATCCATACTAACCAATAAATTCTACGTTACGTAGTGAATGAATAAAGTTTAAATTCATTGACATTTTGCAAGCAAGAAATACTTATATTTATAAAAGCTGAACGTTGCACGTGCAGTTTCTAAGACTAGATAAAGGCACGATGAAAGAAAAAAAAAGCACTAATTATCTTATTTAAATTTAAATGAAAGGTAAGCGAAGTAAATACGTTTTGTTTAACTCACCACTGCGAGGGGTTTCAGATGTTGATAAGCGAAAAACAAATCACAGATGTAACAGAGAAGCGTCGAGTCGCTCTCGTTTTTTTTCTATTTATTTTCTTATTTTTAACAATTTCACAGCACTTCACGTTAATTCTTAAAC
The DNA here is from genome assembly GCA_036346205.1 of Vesta saturnalis. Taxonomy (NCBI): domain Eukaryota; kingdom Metazoa; phylum Arthropoda; class Insecta; order Coleoptera; family Lampyridae; genus Vesta; species Vesta saturnalis. Next base: position 945,022 of record JARFJB010001556.1, read on the forward strand.
ACAATTTGTATGGTCATCCAACTAATAAACTGTGTCACAATATAGCTCAAGTATAGCCATCATATCAGTTACAGTTTACAGGTTCATTTTACAATTACTATTAGATTACGTTTTAATAAATAAACACGATAATAAAATACACCGGTAACACTTCCCACAGTAACAGCTTTAGAGAATTGCAATTTTTTGAATAATTACAATTCGGAATCGAAAAAAACATTTTAAACCACTATCCAAAAATTAAATATGTTTGGGAACATCCCCAAATTTTTTTTTTAATACTACAGATTAAACTGACCATTATGATCAAAAAAGAAAAATCGTATAATTAAATGTTTCCTAAAGCTTAACTAAGCACATAATTTTCTTACTACCAATCCGCTTGCAACCGCAGACTGCTTAGACTTAAGAATCGGTATCGGCAGACGTCTTCTGCCCCCACTGCGGTAATCTTGTTTGGTTTACAAAGGATTGATGGACACCACCTATATACGCATATTAATTTTATATTTAATCAGTATTGCAATTCAACTCCAATTGCTTGCTGCCATAAAACCAACATAAAAAATACCTTGATCTGATTGAATGTTATTTTTGTTTGTTCTACATGGACTAAAATTACTTTTTTTTAGATAACTATTAAACAAAATTGCATCAAATATAAACATTTATTATAGTAATTTTAAATTTTAATTGCGAGGCATTTTGTAATGAAAATGGAAATTGTGGTTTTATTCATTTACATAATGCTACAAATTATGCAACACGTAAATCCACCGTTTTCGGTATTCTATATAACTTAAACATTATACTTACAGGTACATACGGATACGTTGCAGTATTCTGCACGCTAATTACTTCCCCAAGCGTTGAATTTCGATATAAGTACAATATAAAAAGTAAACATGTAGATAGCTTTAAAAAAACTGTTAATCAATGACTTTCCCACTTAAAAAGAAAGTTATCGTTTTGATTGATTTATTTCCATATTTCTAACTTAAAACTACCAGATTGTATACAAGTAAACATAAGAAACGAAATATTTTACCTAGTACGCTATAATTGAACAGACTCCTTCAAAATTTCAGGATATCTCAAATATATTATATAATCTAAAGAAAAATACAGTAACATATTGTAACTGCAAGTACTCCATAACGCTAATCCCAGCATGAAATACCTAATAGAAAAATCGGAATGGAAATACTAATCCTGTTACTTATTGTCAATCTATGAATTTTATTAAATGTATTCTGTCATAAAGAATGATCAGAATGTAATATACTTTACGAAATGCAAATTAACGATAGTTTTTAAACTTTAAAATTTTGCAAAATATTTGAAAACCGGTAACATATGATTCGCGAATGACACATTTTTTTCTGTCTGAACGGTCGTCAAATTCCATAAATTCTAAATATTTAGATGAATTTTTTTACGAGCTTCATTAATGTTTCTAAATTAATTCAGAAATTTTCTCTTTAATTAGAGTATCGATGTATGAACCTGACAACTATTCACAAGAAATCCTTACTAAAACTGCAAACGTAAATCTTTCACGGTATAAAAGAAAATGTTGATCTATTTAAGTTATTATATCAACCCTAATCTTTCAATAACACACTTATTTGTGAATTTCGTTTCGGCTCTCCTAGCTTCACACCATAAATAACATTAAAAGCTAACGTTTTTTTTTTTTTGGATTCTTATTTTTTAATGCCGTGCGAGCTGTTTTGGGAATCAGAACTATCCGAATCTAAAAGTGACAATTATGAAAAAATTAGAAATATACTTTGGGAAGTTTATTCTTTATAAAGATTGTTCAAATTCAAACCATCGCTGCCACTTCTTTATGAAGTCTTACAAGATTTTAACCGTTTTGTTAGTAATTACTCTAGAACGCAGTGCACGATATACCTCTAGGCCGACTAGGCAGGGCCCCCGGTTTGAACCCTATTCGTACTGTGATTATTCAACCATCCAGATTTATGCGCATTTCATGTTTGTCATTTACAAATCTGTAGTTTCGACTAATCTGCAATGTTTGGCAGACTAGTTGAAAAGAAGTACCATCGCGCTCAAAAAATACTGATACAGCTTGTTACTGTAAACACTTTCAAAATTCAGATTTTGATGTACCTAGACACATTTTTTGTACGTAAATCCATCTCACGATATTCTGTTCATTAGCAATTCGACGAATGCTTCGTCTATCTCTCAAACGGGCGCTTATTATTGCCTTTTGCGTTTCTGTACGGTGCAGCATGGCGTTGGAAGCTTTGAAAAATCAATTTTTTATGACACTGTCACTTTGATATTTCATGGTCATAGCCAGCTAACGCAATTGATTATGTGCCGTGTAACCAAACGCACACGGCCAAAATTTTGTTGTACCAGGATTTTTTGAGAGCGATAGCAAATAAATGCACGACGCGACTGAAAGATTGTGGTGCTATTGCTATTATTGACAACACTAGACGGCGGCCTCATGTCACTCAACAGTTGTATTGTAATTACGAGACAGTTTAGGTTATGTTTTTATTTTTTGAAGTGTTTTGTGTAAAATATGAAGTATGCTTCGTATTTAAATGTGTCCTTAAGTGGTGTGCAGCTTAATTTTATGTTGACAATATTATGACTAGTGCAAGTGAAAACCAGAAAACGTTGTAAACAGATAGTTCGGATAATTAAAGAGATACGCCAACTCGGACGAATAAATATTCACCATGCAAAAAAAAAACATTCACACAGCTAGCGGGGCCTATAAACATAAAAGGAAAATAATTAAAGAGGAAGACCATTTGGGAACGATTACCATAAAAATAAAAAACTAGATAATTTTTTTAAAACTGCACCAATTTCTAATGATGATACGCTTGTGGCTGAAGTTAGAGGTATGTATGATTTTTAACCGGATTTAAATATTCCAAGTACCAGGTAACCCAATATCTGGTGTGGAACACCACATGACCTTCCAACCTACAAAATGGAAATTAAAAGAAATGAAACAAGTTTAATAACATTTGTTTAGGATAATGATGCAATCTCCTTTGTAAGAAGTTCATTACGAAAATAGGCAACATTTTTTACCGTACAAACTGGCAGTAAAACGAGATAACAGATAAACTTGGCTTTTGCTCGACTAGCCAGCGGCTGGGATGGATTCGGTGTATTAAATGTTGCGCACAATAGGATAGTTCATCATATATGAGTCCAAATACGTGATGAAACGACATAAAACCGGAAAAGAGCGCCAGAGTATTTGAAATGTCACGATAAGGGCCGAAATGTCTAATTATGTCAGTTCACAACTTGCTTAGAATACTCAAATAACTTACTTACCTAAACGTAATCTTCGTTGGTAGCACTGGGACCAGCAGATCTCGCCAACCTCAAAGGCTTCAAAAATATTCGCACGCTTAACTAAGATAATTGCGTGCCACTAAAATCAATCAAAAATTTGATAAAAAAATATTAAAGATTCGATTCTTAAAGTAATTTCACTACAACAACAAAAAACACTTTACTTTTGTAGACAACCACTTGAAATTAAATTCTTCAAATCGCAATTAATTATACTCAAGTCATAAAAGAAAATAATGCAATGATTCATCGGCCTCTAAATGTTACGTTATAATTAAATGATCACATGAAAAGCTTTCAACCGTAACTGTTTTACTTAAATTAAACACAAAATATTGAGGCTAATTCAATGAGCAAGTTCAAAAAAAAAACTAAATATATGTAATGTAAATAAATAATAAAATACCGGATACGATATTGTTTATATGCGAGTTGCATCACCTAGTTATATAAATGGCTAGGCTCATTAACAGCCTTTTACTAGAATTACTGCAATTTCAATATATCAAAATAACAAATATAGAACACTCAAATAGATTTAGATTATTATGAATATCTTAAAAATTTAAACGATAAAATACTCAGAAGTTAATCTCAAAAAGAACAGTGCGTTCATACGTTTGCACATATAAATAACATAATAATGAAATACATACAAGGATTTATTTAACCTTGTCAATTACAACAATAAAAATCACAGAAATGTTACCTTACTTAGGGAGGTCCTTTTTTACACAGACATCTACGATGGACTGAGAGGATGACCTCGACGATATAATTGAGCTGAGGCGACGCTTGCAACTTCCAGTATCATTGACTGCTTCCTTTTTCAGCTCGCGTCTTTATTCGAGTTTGAATTGATCGTGCATACACTTTTATTCTCCGTTAACTATGCACAAAAGCTGGTTTATTTACAGCGCGTTATTTATTATCTTTACTCTAATAATGTACAAGTTCTGAATAATCCTTAATGTTTTTAAATTACGAAAAGCTTTTTTTATGTACAGCAGATTATTTGGTATCGGCGAACTGTGAACTTTACGTTTTTAAACCCCTTCCATTTAATTAGCCAATTAAAGAAAAGAAGTTCCAGCTTGACAATCGTCGGGAGAAATTGCATCGCCAACAAAACCTACCTCTTCTTGAAACCTTGTCTAAGTAATTGATATACAGTAAATTGAAATTTTCTAGCCTTTAATGCCCTGTATACCCAAATTCTTAGTTTAAAATCAAACCTTATCAACAGATACGGCGCCGAAATGACGGCTATATTTAACTTTTCCAAAAGATGTACCATATAATGTAATAATCCATCAATTTAATTTTATATGATGCAATCTCAACTCTAACGACAATCACTCAATTTAAAAGAACGAAAACATTTGTTTGCGCAAAAACTACTCCATTTACAAAGAAACTAATTTGTGCTTACTCTCAAATTATTAAAGGGTTTCCTTAAATATCGATACCAAAACCATAAATCACATTTTCCTGTTAAACTTTCATTTTACTTTGATCAACAGTAAACGCTTCATTTTTGTTTTAGAAAATAACAAAAAAATTCATAAACCTTTTAAATACGTAAAAGACAAAAGAAAACGTTACAATAGAAAAGCTTCTCCAAACATTAATGCGTTATTAGATTCACTTACGAGAGTTTGACACTGCATTTAAGATGTGCAACAATAATCTATATCAAACAGACGTTTAAAACTTCATGACAGACCGAGATTAATAGACAACTTGATGCTAACTTAAATTAAAAGAAATGAAGCAATTTTAATTTCAATTTTTTTAGGATAACTATGCAACCTTTTTTTTAACGTTCATAAAGAAAACAGGCAACAATGAAAAAACAAAAATCATAATCTATGTCAAGGAGAGTAATAGACATAAATACATGCTAACGTAAAAAAATTCCAAAGCCACTCGCGTCTATAAAAATATCGATAGCAAAGTTTCAATCATAACTATTTAATTTTTACATTTATTTCGGTTTACATTAAAAAACTTTATAAAGAAAATTTGTGTAAAATTAAATTTTCTTTAAGAAATATGTCTATACTTTTTCTTATTTAATTAATCGTTATTCAGATCATAATAAAATTGATGACACATAAATTCTACTTCAGGAATTTTTTTGCCACTAAATTACGCGTCATATCAAAACATTGTATAATTAACCGATATGTTGAATGTGTTTATATAAGTATTTTTAGCTATTTATTTAAATTTATTTAAATATGCAGCTGTTTTATAAATATTTGATAAAAACCAAAAACTGCGCCTAATAAACCCCCTCTCCGGTGCTGGATTTCACCCAAGTCCTAATCCATGAAAACAAGCTAAAATACAAAACTTTAAGTACGTAGGTATTTTCGTTCCACATACAATAACACGAACATGTACCCGCACACGCACGCACACGCACACGCACACGCACAAGCACACGCACGCACACGCACACGCACACGTACACGCATACGTACACCCACACGCACCCGCACAGACATTCAGACATGATGATCGATCTTGGGGTCACATGTATATGTAGGTTGGAAGTTCATGCGATTTTTGTGTACAGCAGAGTGCCATGAATATTTTTTAAGTTGATAAACGATAACACATGTTTTTTATCTGTCATGCACTTTAGTACGAATTCTTCTTTTGTCGGATACATATACCGGGTGGTCGCAAAGTAAGGAATAAATTCAATATCTCGTAAAGCACAATTTTTTTCAAAAATCGCTCGGACCCGTCGATTTAATTTTTTTTCGGGGCATATTTTGCGAAAAAAAATGTTTATACAGAGTTTCTCAAAAAAGCTTTGCTAAAAAAAATTTTTTTTTTAATTGCAGCCCAATTTTTTTATTGCATTTTTGGATTGCCCTTACAATTCTAGCTCAATAGTAGGCTTTGGATTTATGACGCGGGAAACAAAAGAATAATTAATGTCAATAGTTATTATCGTTGACAGTTCTGTGTGTATTTTCGTAACGTTTCACTAGTTTTTCAAGGTCTATTATTAAAGTTATTATCGTTGACAGTTCTGTGTATTTTCGTAACGTTTCACTAGTTTTTCAAAGTATATTTTCGTTTTTTTAACACTAAATTACATTAATATGCGGCTTACTGAGACACAGCGCATAGAAATCTTGATGATGATTGGCTACGGTAATCGAGTTAGAACGCAACAGGAAGTTTGTGACTTATTTAATCAAAAATACCCCAATCGTCCGCCAATATCGCAATCGACAGTTAGCAAGATTGAGCAGAAGTTTAGTCAATTCGGTCATGTAAGAGATGTTCCTAGATGTGGTCGTCCTCAAGTTGATGAAAATAAGCAGTTAGAAGTCTTATTGGCGGTTCAAGATAATCAGCATGTAGTATCTAGGCAGGTAGCAAAGGACATGAATATTGGAAAACAAGTGTTCTAAAATACTACAAACGAATAAATACCACCTTATAAGATGCCAGTTCATCAAGAACTCTTGGAAGGAGACTTTGAGAGGCTGAATTTTGTGAGCTTTTGCAAAATATGTGTTTGGAGAATCCAAATTTAGTGAAAAATATACTTTTTTCCGATGAAGCCACTTTCTGCTTGAATGGTGACGTAAATACCCAGAACTATCGGTACTGGTCCGATGTAAATCCACACTGGATGAGGGAAGGACATACACAATTCAATCGAAAAATAAACGTGTGGGCTGGCGTTGTTGGTGACATTATTATCGGGCCTTTCTTCTTTGAAGAAAATTTAACAGGTGAGAGATACCTGAGTTTTTTAGAAGAGGAACTTGTTCCAGCTCTGGCTATCCTTTTTCCTGAGATAGAACGTCCGGATTTGCCACACCATAACATCTGGTTTCAACAAGATGGTGCTCCCCCCATTTTGCTGTGGTAGTTCGAACTTATTTGCACGACACTTTCCCAAACAGGTGGATTGGAAGGAGCGGTGTTATTGAGTGGCCACCAAGATCACCCGATCTAACACCACTAGACTTTTTTTTATGGGTATACCTTAAAGGCAAGGTATTTAAAAGCCAACCGGCAAATCTAGATGATTTAAAACAACGCATTCGTCAAGAAATACGTCGAATAACGCCCGAAATGGTTCGAAATGTACAGCATGAATTTGTAGATCGATTAGGCTATTGTCAGTTGACTAACGGAGGACATTTCGAACATGTGCTGAAATAAAATTATTTTTAAGTTTACGAATCTTTGTTTTTGATATAATAAAACGTTATAAAAATTATTTTATTTTTCGTTTTCTTCATGATCTTTTTTCAATTTTTAAATTTGGAATGCGAATAACTCCAAAACGCTTGGACTTAGGTATAGCACATGCTACATGACAAATGTTTAGAATTGTAAGGGAAATCCAAAAATGCAATAAAAAAATTGGGTTGCAATTTGAAGAAAAAAAATTTTTAGCAAATTTTTTTTGAGACACCCTGTATAAAATTTTTTTTTTCGCAAAATATGCCCCGAAAAAATATAAAATCGACGGGTCCGAGCGATTTTTGAAAAAATTGTGCTTTACGAGATATTGAATTTATTCCTTACTTTACGACCACCCTGCATATTTGGTGACAATTGATTAGTTTCGAATTTGAATCGTTGAAAATAGAAACGAATAAAATCTTAATCGCGGTTGTTTACTCTATGGGTACTAAAGCCGCAGTGTCGGCGAGTAAAATATGTACCGCATTAGGAGATCGAACAGAATATATGTGGTTCAAGAAATTTTCTTCGGTAGATATCAGCTTGACCGATGAAGCACGCCCTGGAAGACCGAATATCATAAACAATGAAGATCTTCAACAGGTTATGGAGATAAATTCCAGCATAACATGCCTAGAGCTGCAGAAACGTTCAATTTGAGTAATGAAACCGTTTGTTTGCATTTTCATCAGCTAGGAAATACGTGGAAGTTAACCAAATGGGTCCCACATGAATTATCAAACGATAACAAATTAAGTCGTCTTACCGTTTGCTTGGAAAACATTTTACGCAACAATAATAATAATAAATAGCTTGACGCCTGCTGATTCGGTACTACACGCTCCTAAAGTTTCCTTGCACTTGCAAGTGCCCACAGTGAGTAAAACGATTGTGAAGTGCGGTGTAAAATACATTCAACGATTGAATAATCATCCAAATTTGCTGAGTATAAATCTGCTGGACAGACAAAGAGACTTAAGCGTAAAACGTCACTCGACTTAGTTCAAGATCAATAAACATCAAACTCAAAGACTAGTTAAATTAATTTTCATATAGAGATTATTGCTCATTAGAGTATATCTCTGTTACATGTTAATGTTGTCAATCCACACAAATTCTTATTGTTATGGTTAATGTTGTAAAAGATTGCATTATAAACTTTCATAAAACAATTAATAATAATAAAAATAAAAACATATATTGGACTGTTAGATACATTCGCAGTTTTAAGATATATTTAATAATTATCTACTACTTAGAAAAATTTGTATTGTTATTATTTTGACGTTTATGTTTCTACCTCTCTGAACTTCAGAACATAGTGTTAAATAATTGTTATGTGAACCCATACGAAGTAGTTTTGAATACCGTATACCAATCCATTAAAGTTGCAAAAAAAAAAAACTACTAAAAATTACTCCTAGAGGAAGGGGGCACCGAAAAATTTTCCTGCCCCGGGGCACTTGGAGGCCTTGGCGCAGCACTGACCACAATTACTTTATTAACATAATTTATAAATGTTTTATTAGAGCCATTTCTTTCGTTGATGTTCAGTGCTGCCAGCATAACCAACCCTATGGTGGCGTCACCAAATATATTTTCAGAAATATTTTATAATAAATTGTTGTGAGCATTCGCAGGTCGGTAATTCTGCTTATACTTGCAAAACTCTCGATTCTGGCCTAGTGATACAAATAACTATTGCGAAGTGCATTATATATACTAACATTCTCTTTAAATTTATTTTTTTTACATAAAATAAAATAAAAAAATTTAAGAGCCTGCACTTTATGTAACTAAGACTTAATTTAGGCTTACAAAAATGATAAATTGTGTTCACGACTCTTACCTTCGTAGAAGTCTCCTTTAATTCTTTGTAAATAGTTCTCTCAACAATTTTCCTAAAATAGAAAATCGATTTAATGTTTTAAAAACTGTGAATATTTAATACATTTCGTTGTGTACATTACCATGCCAAAGAAATAGATAATGCACAATTCTAAGCTGCATGCATTAATCAAAATATCATTAAATTCTAAATATTCGAAGAAAATAGTAGGTAATTCACCTTCAAGTCGTGTTATCCCGTCACGATCGTTAAGCATAAATAAGTTTAAAGTTGTAAAATAGAATTGGTACACATGCGTCTATGTCCATCTTATCCATTAAATGGACTTATTGTATTGTAGTAGTCTAATATCACATTATATTGTTGAATAATGGACGGCATCTTCTTCTAGAGAAGCTATATATCAGAACCTACGATTTCATCAGCAGTTTTAGTACATAATATGCGTATTTGTTAATATGTACAATATATTATAAACTATAACCATACACCAAGTACGTTGGTACTAAACATTGACTTCCTTTAAAACAGACACAAACA
>JARFJB010001556.1:960000-992500 GCA_036346205.1 Vesta saturnalis
ATCTGAATAACGATTCATTTGATAAGAAGACATGTAGATAGATTTTTTAAAGAATATTTAGTTATACGTAACTCTTCGTTATAGTTTCGTAACGCATAGTCAAATAAGTCTAAAAATTAACTGAATAAAATTGAAAGTGCATAAACTGTATTACCGATATTTTTATAGAAGCGAGCTGCTTAGGAATTTTTTAAGTTAGCATCTAGGTCTATCTAACATGAAATTGTAAACGTCTGTATTACTATGCGAACAAATTTAATTTGTAAAATGTGTATTTACATCTTCTATGGTTAATAAAAGTCCAAGTTTTAACGTATACCATTGATTATACCTTGAAATTACTTTTATAGTTCATTATTTTTGTAAAATGACTGAGTATAACAGTAGGTAAAGTGAGTTTCAATAGATATTTGTAAATGTCTAGCTTATTAACAAATTATCGGCTGTAATTACACGAGAGGTTTTTTATCCGAAAAAAATTTTTTACGAGAATTTGGTTGCTTGGTAAATTGACGACACAAACCACCTACGATAAAAAAATAATCAAGAAAAGCAGTGTTACTAATAAATTACAAAGAAAATGCTTCTCCTCTTCCTCTTCTTCAGATCTTTCTTCCTCTTCATCTGTATTTACTTGAAATGACAACCTTTCCACTGTTTTATCGAGTAGTGCATCACGTTTCCACATTTCATTAGCTACATGTTCACAACACTTTCCCAAATCAGATGCATTTATCTCTGCAAACGCATTTTTCACTAAATTTTCAATTTCACTGTTACGTTGAAATACATTGTCGATTGTAACTTAGCGCTTAGCCAAACTCCAAATGAGCTCAATTGGATTAAGTTCGCAGTGGTATGTAGGCAAACGTAACACAATATGACCATGCTGCTTTAATAATTCGTCAACGTAGTATCTTTTACTATAATTAAATTTCTTGATCAATGTTATTAATTCAGCTTCACATATGCCACTTGTTGTTGGTATTCCATTTCCCTCTAGTCATTCACAAATACTTTGTGTTCATGCAGATTGATTAGGTGGCTTGTTAATTTGAACATTATGATAAGGTGCATTATCCATTACTACAATGCCATTCGGAGGTAAATTTGGAATCAATTGCTTTTGCACTCAATTTAAAAACTGTGTGTAGTTCATGTCGTCATGGTAATCTCCAGATTTATCTTTTGATTTAAATATCAAAAGTCCATTATCAACAAATTCATACAAACCACCTGCATGCACTATAATATGGCGTGGATCTGCCCTGTCTGTTCGGTAAACTCCTACTTCCGCTTCAGATTGCCAGCAACTACTGACTCCATATGAAGGGTGGATGTAAGTTTCATCCAAGTATGCCACTGCCTTCCCGTTAGGACCCAAGTTATTCTTCTCTCGTAATTTACGTAAATAACGAGAACGACATGCAACAATGTAATTTTTTTCCATTAGTAACTTTCTTTTGTTATGACATTTTTTAAATTTAAAACCGATTTGGTGCAAATGTTTTCGTAATGTTTCTCGACTCCCAGAATAACCAGTTTTTTCCTGCGTCTTGGTAACCAACATGTTTAACATGTGAACCTTATTTTCCATAATGTAAATTTCATGGATAGTACGTTTCAATACAGCTGGATCCATATTATCCAAAGTAATTCTTGTTGAACCACCACTTCTTTTCTTCTTCGAGGGAGGCTTTAAGACGCCACTCTCAGATCTCGCTGTTTCAGGTCTAATAATAACAGTGATTATTTAAACATCATGTTTATCAAGCAAAATTACCTAATCTTTTTAATGAAAGAAACCGATTTGCCAGTCGCAGCAGCAGCTAACTCGGTTGCCTTATCTAATGGAAATGACAATACACCAGCTGCTTTTTGCCTATTAAAGAAGTCAACAACGTTCTTAATAATGTTTCGTGCTGCAGAATGGTCCGTCTTCTTTGATTTTTCCGCCATGTGAGTTTTGTTAGCAGGTATGTAAATCCAACTAAAAGCAAAACTGATTATCTAAATATATACAGCATATTGTAAATAGATGTTGCCGTTACAGAATTATTCATTAATGCAATTGCGTTAAATGAATAAAAAGCATAATTCATGTTGAGGTTATTAACTATGATTACTGAATATCTGTAATACTTATGTACCTACCAATTTCACTAATACGGTAAACGCAGTTTTGAAACGTAGGAAATAACCAAAAATAACAGCGATTTTCAAAAACACAATTTTCAAATGTGGATAAACGGTAAATGACGAATTTATACCAAGGTTTGTACATCTTAATTCTGATTGATACATACATATATATCTATATATATATATATATATATATATATATATATATATATATTATATATGCATGCTTTTCAGTTTAAAATATCGCTTAGTTCTGTAAACCTAAACGCGTGAGACAGCCTCCCTGTATGGCGCTGACTTAGAGCGTCCACAAGAAAAAATATCAATTTTTGTGAACGTATATTAAATTTCAACAAATCTATTATAATAACTTTGATATCAAAGTAACAAACTTTTAGTTTACTATTTACATGGCGTCCTTTCATAAAGACGACATCAAACGTTCACCCTACACTTCTCTCGTACATTTCTTTAACTTTTTGCTATACATCTAACGTTCTGCCATATTGTCACATTTTATCTGTTTATATCGTGAAATTCAGAATTTAATATCATAATTTTCGATGCCACTATCAATAATCTATTATTACATTTTTGTTTGGGTAAAACCCCCATTGGCAATTGATATAATGTATATAAGGAGACTCCAATTAGAAAAAATAATTATCTGATTCGGAACAACACACATTTTTTTTAGGATAATTATACACCCCCTTTTTAAAACGTTCATAGCGAACATAGGGAGCATGGTAAATACCAAAACAATAATCAATATCAACTGGACGTTTCCCGCTTCTTTAAAATACCGATAATGTAATTTAAGCATTTTCAATATTATTTCATTAATTTTACTTTCTCGTATACTACGTATATTATGAGAAAGTATTGCAAATTAAAAAAAAATTAGAAATTTTTTTTTCGCGGATTTCAAAGTTTTTGTGTTCCGTGAGTCGAAAAGCATAGTTTTGCGAAAAAAAATTTTCCTGTTTGTCTGTCTGTGTGTGGCTCCGAGACTATTTGATCGATTTTAATGAGATTTGACATGGGCCCCTATATCTGAAAGTTATGTATAAACTGGATTTTAGTAATAATCAATTAATGGGGGGCGAAACGAGGGTGGTTTTTTGGGGGTGCATTTCCAAAACCAGAGCCAGAAAGTCTATCTTTAGTGAAAAGTTAGTAACCCTAAACCCCGATCAAACAATTTTTTTTTTAATCTTAAATTCAAAATGGCGGCAAATATGGCGCTCGCGCTGTCACTAAGAAACCATAAAAGCTACTTGCAATTTGAAAATCGCAACTTGTAAATAAAAGTACGTGCTTCTGAACGGTTTTAAATATTTTTGAAAAAAATAAAATGTTGCCCTTAATATGGGGGTTAAAATTTCCTCTTATTTTCAAAATTGATTTTCTGAAAAACTACTCTGGTAATTTTTTTTTAATTTGCATATTTTATAGTCACATATAACGAAAATATAATGAGCTTTACTATGCTTCTGATTAAAGTGAAATCTTGGAATTAAGGGGCTATATAGCAGACATATATAGCTGCTAAACTGCTATATTGGATTTCTTTAGCGCTTCCGGTTTTGCCGAAAATAACAAAAAAAAAATTATTATTTTAATTTTCAAAAACAATTATAAAGTATTTTAAAGTTAATTTCTCATGCTATCCAAATATGCAAAAACATTCAGTGATTTGCAAAATATAAGGTGAATAAGAAAAAAATAATTTTTCTTGGTAAGTATATCTTATTATATTGCAAGTTATAGTGACTGGCCTACCAACGTATAGCTTTTAAATTTAATTATCTTATAGTGACATACAACGAAAATATAATGAGCTTTATGAGATTTCTATCTCATCCAGGGCCGGAGTTAGGAATTTTAAAGTTTAAAAATTTCAATCCCTTATAACTATGTTTCTAATAAAAATGAAATCTTGAAATGAAAGGATTACATAGTAGACGTACATAGCTACTAAACTGCTATATTGGATTATTTTTAGCACTTCCGGTTTTGCCGAAAATAGCAACAAAAATTATTATTTTAATTTTCAAAAACAATTATAAAGTATTTTAAAGTTAATTTCTCATGCTATCCAAATATGTAAAAATATACAGTGATTTGCAAAATATAAGGTGAATAAGAAAAAAATAATTTTTCTAGGTAAGTGTATCTTATATTTCAAGTTATAGTGACTGGCCTATCAACGTATAACTTTTAAATTTACATATTTTGTAGTCACATACAACGAAAATATAATGAGCATTATGAGATTTCTATCTTATCCAGAACCGGAGTTAGGAATTTTAAAATTTAAAAATTTCAACGGCAATGGCAACGGGACCGTTCCCGTTGCCATTGCCGTTGAAATTTTTAAATTTGAATTGAATGGAAACACATCCAGAAATTGACAACACAAACCAAATATGTCAAAACCATACGTTACTTATGCCCCAATGAAATTGGTGTATAAACATACATTTATATACATACATTTTGGGTAACATTCGGCCCCAACGAAGACCAAAACTAAAGTGGCCCTTGGTTATCAAGTTAATTAATTTTAACACGACTCTGTCAAAATTGGTGTATAATTATGTTTTGGGCAACGCTTGGTCTCAATGATTATCAACACTTATGGACCATAGAATTTAGCTCTTGTCCATCGAAACAACCCATGTTACCGTAACTCTAACTAAATCAATGTATAAATATAGATTGTGCAAATTTGGGTCCAATGTTGACCAACATTGATGGACCACAAAAATTAGCTCTTGTTCAACGAGACAATAATCAGTAATTGGGTAATTTATTATTACTGTTGTAAAGGAAAGGGCGAGAATAGAGAGATCGAATCTCTACATAAAGTTTAATAGATAAGTTGAACAATTAAATACAATTAATTGTTATTTGAAAGAACTATAATAAAGCTATCAATATACAATGTTAAGCTGTTCAATGGATTGTGATATAAAAAGCTTTATCTACTCCTATATCTGTAACACAAGAATAACGAAACTCTACTATATGTGTAAATCCTTCATTACGTAATACGGTTACGTAATGCAAATTAGAAGTTATATATATATATATATATATATATATATATATATATATATATATACAGCAATTAGTGACTGTAGCTGGAATGTAGGCCATACAAACAGTGAGGTTTGTTGTTTAATTTCAAGATAACTAATAAAACCAGTGGCGTCAACTAGTTCTATTTATTTTAATTCGAATTTTTCAAAATTTTAACGTGGTAATTGAAATAAGCCATTCAATCCTACAATACGTTAATACAATAATTTATTTTATAGGATTACAATATTAGGTACGGGAAAAAAAGGTTCAAAGTTCATAAGAATCTTAACGAGTGGTAGTTACATATGACCCAAACGTCACTGTTTTTATGCTCTATCGGAGTAGAAAGAACATAGTACACAACTCGGGCGGTAATGCCTGTTACGCACTCGTATAAATTATGACACTCGCTCGCTTCGTTCTCTCCTGATCGTAATAATACACTCGTGCGTAATAGGTTACTTACCATCCTTATTATGTAATACACTATTAAGTTTAATTAAAAATTAAAGCATCATTAGTTAATTTATCTTTATGGGAAAGGTACTGTGCTTTGAGGTGAGTTAATATTAAAATAACTTAACCTAACCATCACGGCATCCCCTTGCGGGGTGGGCGAAACAATCCCTGCCTCTTATTTATTTTTCATTCACAATCTTTCTCCATACCTACCTATCCCCGCATACCGCCTTAGCTTCCTCAAGATTCATACATTATCTCTGACATGCCGTTTTATTTTTAAAACTCTTTACCTTTCTTTCCTATTATCATACATTATGCTATATTCAGTCAAGTTTTACGCGGCCTACCTTTGTTCATTTTCTCAATGCAACCAAACCAACGTAATGTACTACTTTTACATCTATCCATCATCGTCTTTTCCTCGCCACACTCCGTCATTATGAATTCATTATATATTTTGTCCCTTCTCGTTTTACCACATACAATTCTCAGGAATCTCATACCCACGGCACTTGTTTTTCTTTCGTGCTTTTCTTGACATACCCATGTCTCACTTCCATACAGTACTGACGGGACAAACACGCCATTATAGATTGCTCGTTTCGCAGCCAGACACATGCTTTCATTTCTCATTATCGTCCACATACTTCCAATCACTTTCCTTCCAGCATTGACCTTTCATCCAATCTCGCCCTCCATTGTACCATCTGCAGTAAACGTTCTATCCAGATACACCTCTTACACTTGCTCCACAATTTCATCGTGCAGAGTAAATACTCTACTCTCATTTCCACCGTCCCGATTGAACATCTCAATCTTAGTTTTGTTCACGTTTACCTTTAGGTCCTCACACAGACTGTATCAAACTTCCTCAGAGCGGTTTGTAGCTCATCCGCTCTGTCGCTTAATAAGACTGTGTCATCTGCATACACCAGAAGTCGTACATTTACGTCACCAACCATTACACCATTTGTATCGGCACATGCTTGTCTAACACATTTATCCATGTATACATTGAACAACCACAGTGACCTTACACAGCCTTGTCACACTCCTTGCTCAATAGTAAAATATTCACTCACACCTCCTCTCGCCCTAACACATGTCCGACTACCCCCGTATACTGCCCTTACTCCATTTATTAGACCTTTATTTACGTCATATTCATTTATTATTTCCCACAGCTTCTCCCTATTTACTCCGTCGTATGCTTCCTCCAGATCTACAAACGCACAGTACAGCTTTCTTTTTACCCTTAAACACTTTTCGATCACCTGCTGGAGAGAAACTATCTGATCGACACATCCTCTTCCTGATATGAAGCCACCCTGCACATCCAAAATCTCAGTTTTGTAGTTTCTCGTACTCTATCAATCAGTATTCTTCCAAATATTTTACCAGAGACGCTGAGCAAACTTATTCCTCTGTAGTTCTTACAATCAATCTTGTTCCCCTTAATCTTATACAATGGTACAACGATTGCGCTCTTCCAATCCCTCGGCACTTTTCCACACATAAGGCACACTGAATAATTCACACAATCTTCGTATAAGCTGTGTACCCCCATACTTTAGCATTTCACCAGTGATGTCATCTATGCCTGCTCCCTTGCCGTTTTTCAGCCTTCCTACCGTTTTCTCTACCTCATTATCACAATATCCTTGTAAGTTTCATTCGTCATTCCTTCTACATTCTCCTTATTTAACCCTTCACTCTTTCTTTCCTCACTGCTGTACAGCTTTCCGAAATATACTTGCCAGCATTTTCTTACTTCACAATCGTCTCATACTATTTCGTTGCTCATATTCATGACTCCTGCAGCGTTCTGCTTTGGGCCACGTTTTGTATTTTTGACCCATTTATAGAAGAGTTTTTTGTTTCCCTCAAAATCATTCTGCATTTTCTCTTCTTCCAAAGCCATCACTTCCTCTTTACTTATTCTCACTGCCTCCTTCGCTTCTTTGTTTCTTAATCTGTACACCTTATGCAATCGATTTTTCTCAGTCTCATTTTTGCAGCAATCAGTGCCATGTACGCATCTTTTTTTTACCGACTCATTCCACCAAGCACATTTTTTCTGTTTACCTACAGTCGCTCTTCCTCATATCCGCACGGCACAGTTGACAATACAGTTTTTCAAGCTTATCCATGCACTGTCAACGTCGGTGCCTTTTATTTATTCGTTCCACACTGTTTCATTCACATTCAACTCTTTGCTCACAGCATATGCGTATTTTATTCTCGCACCATTATCCACTAGTTTTCCCACCCTAATTCTGGACGTTCGCACTACGTTTCATTTCCTTCTCCAGACCCACTTTTGCTCTAAACACATTCTCGGTATAACCAAAAAGCGGACCGATCCACACTCCGATCCGCGCATTACTTTTGTGTCTTTCACCAGGTTTCTAAGCCGTTCGTCATACACTATCAAGTCTATCATACGTTTAGATTCACCTCTTTTCCATGTACATGCACATTTTTAAGCTTAAACCACATATTAGATACAAACAGGCTTCTCTCCATGCAGATGTTCACCACCCGTTCACCATTCTCATTGACTCTTTGGTCTACTAACTTTCCAAAAACGCGTTCAGTATGTCCTCTCTGTACACCCACCCATCCGTTCATATCCCCCACCTGGTTTCTAAATAGTTTATCGTACATAATCAAATCAACCGTACTTTCAGATTCACCTCTTTGCCATGTATACATGCACATTTTATGCTTAAACCCCGTTTCAGATACAAACAGGTTTCTTTCCACACAGATGTTCACCAGCAGTTCACCATTGTAATTGACTCTTTGGTCTCTGATCTTTCCTAGGACGTGGTCAGTATCTTCTCTCGATACACCTACCCATCCATTCATATATTATTTTCATATACATCTCTTGGCAATTCAATGTCCCTCTATCCATCCTCTTAGGTGTTCCTGAGTGCTTAGCACGATAGGCCATTTTTAGCCTGTTCAGGACCACAATTATTAAAAAAAAATATTTCCACTCTTTCGTTTGGCTTACATACGTTTAACACGTTCTCTGCATTATTCCATAAGTTCTCAGACTCTTGGTCTATTTCTCCATTCACTTGTACATAGTATGCAATAAGAAAAATTCCACATTCATTCTAACCCATATTACCCGGGGGATACCAATTCGTACTGTTTAACACACCTTTGTCGCTATTTCACTCACGATCACTCCAACTCCTTTAGTGCCATGAATTTCAGTCTCAACTCCTGACTATAGTGTTAGAGTGCCATCCAACATCACTACGACATTCCTTTCCCTTTTGTCTCCAATACGCACAGAATATCAAGCTGCCTTCTATTGATTAAATTCGCAATTTCAAATTCTTTACCATGAATACCATTCTACGTACCAACTCGTCATTCATTCCTACCATTGTCGTCAACAACGGGGCGTTCTTGTTTCAACCTTGAACACCCCTTGTAGCAGGTCAATCCGATGCATTCGAATTGTTACTTTAGTAATTAAATGAGCAGACAGACCGGTTACTGGCTAAATCGTGCACCGGACGATGAAGGATTCCCTACTAACGGTATCGTCCTACCATCCGTCAGTGTTGGCACTTGTTTGTCTACTGCCCTGACAAGAACTTCCTACCGGACTTGCTGTTATTTATTTGAGAAAATAATTATTTAGGTATTTTTAATTTAGAATTTCGATTACGAATTAGAGATAGTTATTTGTTTATTTAATTTACATATACTTGCTTTTTTTATGTATACTTTGGATTATAGATTCGATCTAGTTGTCTATTTTTATGATTTAAGCTAATAAAATGAATTCTTATGACAAAGCTTACACTTGGGTGGGCTTGTTATAGACAGGGGTTTATTATAAAACTGTATATTTTTATGAATCACATCTGGCATATCTTGTATGTTTCCTACTATTACAAATACGTATTTATGATTGTTTTATACCCCGCGCTACCGTGAGATAAAACAAGTGATTTTTTTAGAGATAGTGATTTGTTTATTTAATTTACATATACTTGCTTTTTTTATGTATACTTTGGATTATGGATTCGATCTAGTTGTCTATTTTTATCATTTAAGCTAATAAAATGAATTCTTACGACAAAGCTTACACTTGGGTGGGCTTGTTATAGAAATGGGTTTATTACAAAACTGTATATTTTTATGAATCACATCTGGCATATCTTGTATGTTTCCTACTATTACAAATACGTATTTATGATTGTTTTATACCCCGCGCTACCGTGAGATAAAACAAGTGATTTTTTTAGGTGTCTGTAATTTATTGTCATTGCAAAAGAAGAGAAAACCGACAAAGTTGTATGAAAAAAAATTGAAGCAAGAAAATGAAAATTTTTACAAAAAATCACCTAAAACACACTTGCAAATAGTCAGTTTTAATGCCAAATTGACCTGTTTTTTTTTTAATTTTGAGTTCATAATAGTCGCATTACGATACACGAATGACGTAAATTGCGTTTCACAATGTGGACAGAAGGCACGCATTCTTGTTTTTATCAAAATTCGGCAACATAATTTAAAAATATCTGGTTTGGTCACCACACAACCTTCTTCACAGTCAATGGACTATCTAGTCGCACATTAACCTATCAAGATTAAACTTGTACTATCAGTGCATACCTATCTAATGCCAGAGTAACATGTTTTTAGCATAGGCACTCATGCTAGGCATTGTATAAAATCGTGATTTTTCACTTATTAGTTAAAAAAATAACTATTTTTTCTGGATTTTTTTATAATTATCTAGATTCGTATACATTTTCCGAAAAAAGTAATAACTAAGTTTCATGTAGTTTTATTCATTCTATAAATTTTATGTAAAGCATTATTTCCCAAATTTTTCCCTTTTATTGAAAAAAACAAGAGTCGATTTTGTTTAAAAGCTTATCAGGTCGTGGGAGCACCCATCCGATCCAAAATATAGTTTCATTGAAATCCACATGAAAAGTTAATATTTATATTTATCACTTTAGCGAAAATAAGTTTCTTAGTGGTAAAAATTGTTATAAAAATGGAAAATACCTTTTCATACAAATTTTGAAATGGGTATTCGTTAACTAATGGAGTTCAAAAGTTGAGTCAGCATGCTATCTCCACAACACTCCTAATTATGATATTTCTTTAAATTTCTGGAAAAATTTGTATTTTATGCATCAATCATTAATTTTTACTTCACTTTTTGAAAGTAATTGTGTTATGGTAAATGAATATAGATGGAATAATGGTCGATTAAAAATATTAAATAAAATAGGAAAGATAGAAAAAGTTTGATAATGTCACATTAGGTACGCCAGCTGATACCAGGCGATTTTTATATTTTTATATTAGTAACTATCTTTTACTGCATCGATGGCATGCTTTTCAACTTATAAGTTTAATATATGATCTTCTATTTTATTGTAATTAAAACGATTGTTCTTGACTAGTAATGTTTTTCTTAATGATTTTCTCTTTCATATTTGGATTGAAATCAATAATAGTTGGGTGTGATGGACGAAAAAGATTTGAATTTGAAGTCTTCGTTTTAGATAACGTTATTAGTACATCCTTGTATGATGATTTAAGTGGTTGATCTGAAGATAGATTTAAGTCCATTAAATTGCGTTATTAAAAGAACAAAGTTTATGTTAATAAACCTCTTAATAACATTAGGAAGGAGATTATAGTCAACACACTGGTATACACATCAGGTTAAATAATAGTAAAAAATTGATCACAGCATGCAACCTTACGATACACGTAACACTTTTATAATTCCTAAAAAATATAGATAAATGTAAAACAAAATTTATGTGTTGGATGAGCGTTACATTACCTTATATAAAATGATGGTACAATAAACTACTGTCATATATCTATTAATTATAAAATTACAAACACCTCCTTTTATGTAAAATTTTGTACAATTTTTTTATTCGGGTGTTAAGTATTTTGCATCATTTATTTTTTATGTGCCTTGTAACTTTATAATTTTAACAACATTTTTATATCTTTTAACTGATACAAATTAAGTAATAAAACATAAAGCCACTGCCGTTGCACATCATCAACTTTAATGACCAGAAATCATGATTTAGCTCCCTTTATATCTGAATTTAGTAGTCAATTTATGCAAATTCGAAACAAATTAAGTACTTTAATAATTAATTACTGAAATATAAATATTAAAATGTTTTTTTTGTGCAAGTAAAATCCAATTAAAAATTAGAATTGTTTAAAAAAGTTTAATTTATCTTACTAAATTATTTCGAAAAGTTGACCGCTTATTTGTATTTGTTTAGGAATAGTTTCCTCTATTACATACCGCAATTTATTAACAAATACGAGACAGTTCTCTTAAGTTAAAAAATATATTTTGACCATTTTTATTTCTAATTTTTCTGCATTCAGGGCCGCCTGCACTGAAGGCGGGCGCTGAGATAAAAGGGACGCGCCGTCTAACAGCTACGTATTCACAAATGCAACAAAATTCACGGTAAAAAGGATTATCAACCCTGTTGTAAAACAATAAACAAGTTTTATGACTAGAGAGATAAAAATGATTCTCTTACCATAATAGAAATGCAATATCATTAATGCAAATTTGTTTACTTACAATGAAAAGCTAATCAATAATTTGTATACGCGGATACAATTTATAACACCAAATTATCTAATAAATAAATTTAATTATTAAAACGGACGTTATCAAAAACTATAGTATGATTTTATCCACTTGAAAACTAAATCGACCATTCTTTTAATAAAATAAGTAAAAAAAAAACAAATGTTGATCAAACAAAGCTCGTTTAACTCAGTTTAAATAAAGTTGTTAACCATTAGATTTATTATTTAATAAGGGTGAAATTAGCGTAGGTTTCAGTAATTAAACGGTGTCTAATACAACGTGATCAATCTCTAGTGTACTGTAGTGGTATGACAAAAATCCCTAGTTGTTAATATTGTTGTGTTTTGCAGTTGGCTGCTTTGGATTTTTAGTGTGGTTTTAGTGGTTTTAGTTTGTCAGTTTATGTCATATTATACCTTCGTTTTCCACTTTTGTATTTTCTTGAGTTATTTACAAACTGTCTATATCAAGACAAATTATATATTCTGAATTTCAAATTGTGATATCGAATTTAATCGTCATGGCGTTTTCAATCGAACACGACACATTCATTGTTGTGGCTCATTTTCGTAGGGGCTTCCAAGATGGTAATGGGCAATGGGATTATTCATTGCAATCATGCATCGATCAATTTGCTGTTGAGTACCCAAATGAAAATATTAGTTACCAAACATTTAGTCAACATCGTAATCGATTGATAGCTCGATTCATGGAAACTGGTAGTGTTTTAAAACGCAAACGTGAAGCTTCGGCTACTGTCTTAACAGAGGACACCTTAGCAGATATCAAAGCAAGGATGAATGCAAGCCCCAATAAATCTTTGCGAAAACTATCTGCACAAACAGGTATGAAAAATTTTACCACACAAACATAATTTTTAGATGTATCCTGTGGAAGTGTCCACACTGCAATGAAGAAGAATTTACATTTGTACCGGTACAAGGTGTCGGTATTACAACAGTTGCGAGATAGAGAATTTCAGCTTAGAGTAAACTACTGTCAATGGTTCAACAATACGATGAACAATGATTTACTGGAGGTATCTTTTTTTCTGATGAAGCTTGGTTTCATCTGTCCGGTTACATAAATAGCCAAAATTATCGTACGTGGTCTGCAGAAAATCCACATGTATTTAGAAAACTACACCCTATCAAGGTCGGTGTCTGGATAGCAATGTCGCGACAACGAATATTTGGACCAGTATTTTCGATGGCACAATTACTGCGGCAAGATACAGGGAAATACTTTTAGAACCATTTATTAATAATTTGGATGATCGTGAATTACGAAACGGGTATTTCCAGCATGACTCCTACCCTACATACTGCACAGGCTACAATTAATTATTTACGAGACTTCTTTGAAGATATAATCATTAGTGTAAATCGTTGGCCACCGAATTCACCAGATTTGACACCGTTAGACTTTTTCTTTTGGTTATTTAAAAACAAAGTGTTCCAGAAGCATACTCTTCAAGAATTGCGAGATGCTATAACTCAT
This sequence comes from Vesta saturnalis, assembly GCA_036346205.1. NCBI lineage: Eukaryota > Metazoa > Arthropoda > Insecta > Coleoptera > Lampyridae > Vesta > Vesta saturnalis. Next base: position 973,829 of record JARFJB010001556.1, read on the forward strand.
GAAGTTCATAATATTGGTGCCGAAATGTTACAAAATGTATTTGCGAATATGCAACGTAGGGTGAACTTATGTTTACAATTTAATGGCGGTCATTTTGAACATATGCTGTAAAGCAAAGTGTGATAACTAATGTGTCCTAAGGAGTTAAAAAAAAATTGTAAAATACATTGTCATTCCATAAACATGTACTGTAAATTTTATTTAATTATAATGAAATTATAACATTTAAATCCTTAAGATCATTAAATAATATTTTATTTATTTTGTTGTATTTTATAGGGATGCAGTCTAATCAAATACAAAATAGTCATTATTTAAATGAAGACAATATTTTATAATATGTATAAGTTAATGACCTTCATACAGGTTTGAAACTGATCGTAGTTTTTACTCGAACTATGCTCTAGAGTAGCCAACCTATCAGAGGTACCAACTTAAATATTTTGATCACGTGGTATACACTTAAGATAGATCACTCTGTACTTCTTCTAAAAAATAATTTTGTTCGTGTACTGACTTACATACCAATTTTCACGGGTCAGAGCAGTTGCGTCATAACTAACTTTGTTTCCTTACCACATTTAGAACCCGCCTTTTTGTGTACGAGAGGATGCAGATAGAAGTGATTTAGGTTAGCAATTCTGTCCGGTGTTGTCAAGAATTTCTGACATTAAACATTTGACATAACATATTATATTATAATACATATTTATTATTGTGGTAAAATAAACATAACCTTGAAACTGAGGTTTGACAGTTGTAACACTGTTATTTTTCACAATGTGACAACATCGGCGTCCTCTCATAGTATTAATATTAGTGACGCAACTGCTCTGACTGGTGAAAATTACTATATAGTAATTTTATTTTATTTTGCCACCATAATGTTCTTTATACGCCCCCAAATACGGGTGTAATGTGGTCTTTATAGCACGGAAATGTCATTGTTGCTAAGCAGCATGATTGACAGCAAACACATGACATGCTGTCACGTAAGTTGAATTATTGAAACAACAACCTTACTATACAACCTTTATTAATGATTACCATTTGAGACAAGTATGCCATCACAACTTTTTCATCACATTTTGTGGACACATTTTTTGTGCTCCGCCACGCGCAAAACTTTTCGTACTCTTTTATGTATAAACATTTCGATTTGCGTTTTCACCTTCCATTTTAGGATGCAAACTATTTACAAACAAACAGTACCTTAGCAACAATTTAGCAATATTACAGTATCTTCGTAACAACAAATTAGCCTACTGTCGACTTTATTTCACTGCATTTGCATTTAATAACTTGCCGAAAATACTGAATCTTTTTAAAATTTTGTTCCAGTTTCATGGTGCAAAATAAAATAAACATTATGTAACGGCATAATTAGATTATGGCTCTCAGGAACATAAAAGCCCTCCGCTTCGCGTCGGGCTATTAACATTCCCTCGAGCCATAATCTTCTGATTATGCCCTTAATACATAAATATCTATTATAGTAAAATTTCAGGGGTTATGTTTATATGTTTATTTCACATACCAACAAAATATCAGAACATATGTGTTATGTCAAATGTTTAATGTGAGAAATGCTTGACAACACCGGCCAGAATTGCCAACATAAATCAGTTGTATCTGCATCGTTTCGTGTACAATAACCGGGTTCTAAAGGTGGTAATGCAACAAAGCTAGTTATGACGCAACTGCTTTGAATACAGATGCCGCCACTCTCGGATCACCGAGAGCGGCGGCATCTTTGGGAGTACGGACCGGGTACGACACCAGTCGTGCACAGACACCTTGGTTTACCAAATTTCTTAGTTAGCGTAAACGAACACGGGCGGCAGGTGTATGATATTTGATTTTCTAGTTTCGGCGAAATCTATCCTAGTTTAGTTTTTAAGAACGTAGATTAAGTAAGTAAAAGAGGCGAAGGCTTCATAGTCCACAAATTTTCTTTTGTTCAACTCTAGAAGTAACTTTAAGTAGAATAAGGGTAAGGATACGGACGCGAGCTGCGCTCGCGTACAACCGTGGAACAAGCAACTTACTTAGAACAAATACTTAATATTAGTTTAAATAGTGGGCACGAGCATCACTCGTGCACAGATGACTGCCTTATGCCCGGAAGCCAGGATTCTTAAATATTTCGTAAGGTAGATTTAAGAAATAGGCACGGGCGTCTTAGCCGTCGCTCGGACTCATGGGGTCTTAGTTAAGAAATCTAGGAAACGCAGTGTTACCGCGTAATGTCATGTAACGCCTTTAGATAAGGAACCTAACAACGGCTTCACAACCTGCATCTGAGCAGGTTTAGAGTAATTTAAATTAGAATAGGCGGCCATTATGGCGGACAGCTTATACAATAAAGATAAGAAGGTAAACGGGCGTAGGATTATTACGAAGATGCGATTGCCGCATCTTAGAAAATACGATTTACAGTACGAATAACCGTACTTAATATAAAGATGAAAGAACCAGCGTGTTCTTTATTAGACTCAGGATTGTTTACAGGGTTTACAACATCACTCGGCGAGTTCTTCCATAGTTAAGGAGCATTGTTAATGACTCAGGAATGTAAGCATTTCTACAGGGCGTTGATTGTACACTAGGAATGTCGATAAAATACAATTTTGTAAAATATCGATTATTGGAAAATAAACATATACAATTGAAAATTGAATGAACTGCTTTGAATCATGAAAATTGGTATAGTGCTTAGGCAAGGTAAGGGAAACCTAACGTTGAGGAGTACAGTGTATAATTGGCACAGACCATAAACCAGTGGCGTATCCACAAGGCATCTCAACTGGTATAATAGGCGTATCGTATGGGTTTAATTGTCATTTTCAATAAATTTGACGGTTATTATGAAACAAATAAATCGTAGTCATATTCAGATACTGCAGATAAAATACAAGCTGATACATTAAACATTATTAATGTATGAAAATGTAAACTTTCACCATTAACACTCATAATAAAATACTTATCTTTTTTGGGATTTTTTTTTAATGGTGTACTTAAATTATACAATCTAAACGTTTCGATAACACTTACAGTTATCTTCGTCAGTATAATGTTAGTTAAAAATTGTTAAAGATGTAGTAAACAATTTTGTCAAATTTGAAAAATTCAAACATAAACATAAGCCTGCTATTAATATAACAGTTTGAGAAACGTATAAGCCAACTATAAAATTGTAGTAAAGAATAACTAGGTCATTAAAATTAAATATTGTTAAACTGCCTCAAAGATGACAAACCAGAACACTCTCTACGGCGAAAGCTAACGATGAAATTTGCCAGCCAAAAACACATTTAACAAAATTTAATCGAGTTATGATGTAAGTGTAAAGTTGTGAAAAACTTCAATTTTAAAATGATAGAAGCATTCACAAATCCAAACATTACATAAAAAACCCAGTTGAATCTAACAAAGAGATATCTTTATCAATAATTGGAAGTGTTATTAACAATGAAAAGCACAATGCAGAACGTTCTTTGTAATTTTAATTTCAATTTAATTTCAACTACTTATGTTAAATTATAGTGCTGTGGAAATTTAACATATAATTGATAAAGCATTTGCTTCAAGGTCTAGGAAAAACACAGCAAAAACCTAGACATACCAAAAGTTGAAAACAAATTAAAATCAAGGCGTATCATTATGCTCTTTTTAATTATAAGATGCCAAAACCTATTTAAACGGAGATTTTCTTCTTGTCTATTAAAATTATTCGGGTGTTTATATATTTCAATAGCTTCACGTTGCAAACGAACATAATAATGGGTTTGTCTTGACAATATTTTCATATTGTCAAATTGAATGTCATGATTTAAATTATTCAGGGCATGGTCAGCCACAGCAGACCTCTCTGGTTGACCCAATCTACAAAATCTCATATGTTCTTTGCGTCTTGTATCAAAGCTACGTTTTGTGGTCCCGATGTATACTTTTCCACATGAACAAGATAACTTATACACTCCGGAAGATGATAAAGGGTTTGACACATCTTTAGGTGATCTTAAATGTTCTTTAATTTTTCTTGTAGGTTTAAAAATAGTCCTAATGCCATTAGGATTTTTTCAATTCTATTTGTAACATTAGCTATAAAAGGAAGAAAAGCAGTACCAACATTAAGAACTGGTTTTTCTTTAAGGTTACGCCTAGAAGGTGTAATAACATTATTAATATCTGTAAGTGAATATCCATTATCTTGTAAGGATTTTCTTAAATATTTATATTCATCATTCAAAAATTCAGGGTCACAAATTCGTTTTGCTCGATCTACTAAAGATTTAATTACACTAATTTTTGACGTGGATGGTGGTTGGATAATTTATGAAGGTATCTATCAGGTGTGTCGGCTTTCTGTAAACCTTAAAAGATAGTGAATTATTATTTTAGATATTAATATGTCAAGAAATGGTAAACTTCCATTAGTTTCTTTTTCCATGGTAAACTGAATACTAGGATGTATACCATTTATAAAAACCAAAAATGCAGTGCTTCTTCTCCATGTCTCCAAATAACAAATGTGTCATCTACATATCTATACCAAACTGAAGGTTTTTAGGTGTATTTTGTAACGTTAATGTTTCAAATTTTCCATAAAAATTAGCTATAACAGGACTAAGGGACTACCCATTGCTACACCTTCAATCTGTTCATAAAATTTATTATTCCACTGAAAATAAGTTGTAGTAAGACAGTGCTGAAAAGAATGGTTATGTCCTTTGGAAAAAGATGATCTATGTATTCAATAGTTTCTTTTAGAGGTACTTTTGTAAAAAGTGAAATAACATCAAAACTGACCATTATATCACCCTCTTCAATTTTGAAACTATGCATTTTTTCAACAAAGTCGGCAGAATTTTTAATGTAATGGGGTGTTTTTCCTATATGAGGTTGTAATAACAATGTAAGATGTTTTGCAAGGTGATATGTAGGAGAACCAATTGCACTAACAATAGGCCTTAAAGGAATATTAGGTTTATGAATTTTGGTAAACCATATAGTTTTGGTGAAATAGCTTCAGAGTTAGATAGTTTCTTCTTTATTTCTTCAGGAATAGATGATAATTTAATCAGCTCTTTAGTTTTTAAAAGAAACTTTTTTGTTGGATCTTTCGGTATTTCATGATAAGTTTCTGGTCCCAACAATTGTTCTATCTTAGTGTTATAATCGTTCATATTTAATATAACAGTTGCATTACCTTTATCTGATTTTAATATTATAATATTTTCATTGCGTTTAAGATCAAGTAAAGCATGTCGTTGACGAAAGGATAAGTTGCTCTTTGGAGGTTTTGTTTTACGTAATATGTTAACGGTGTTATATCTAACTTCATTAGCAGCATCAAAAGGTAATAATCTAATGGAGTTTTCGATGTTGGAAATTATATCTTCAAAAGGTATTACTCTTGGTGTTATCCAAAATTTCCTCCTTTAGAAAGCGCTTCAATAGCATAATCTGAAACAACATTATCAGAAAGGTTTATAACTGTTTTTCTACAATAAAGATGGTCTATTATTTTGTTGTTTGTATAATTTATTAAATTTTTCTTTTGACGTTGACATGAGATGTCAAAATTTATTTCATAGATTTAAACGTTATAGAATCAATTTTATCCCAATCTTCTTTATTCAAAATAGATGAAATTTCTAAATGTAAATATAAAAGATTTTTATCGGTGTTATCCAGTAACTTCCTAGTAATATGTATTTGATTACGTAGAAGAGCATTTTCAGTTCTTCTGTAAATATTATTCGCTTGCTTGTTATTAAAATTTCTTTTAATATAGATAAACTTTGGGATAATCTTTTGGTCTCGGCATCGTAATAAAAAGTGAGTGACGATAATAATTGTGCTTTACGTTTCCTTAATTTTTCAAATTGTCTGATAAAACGATAAGTTTCCTCCCCATAAAGGACTGAAATATGAAAATGTAAACTTTCACCATTAACACTCATAATAAAATACTTATCTTTTTTGGAATTTTTAATGGTGTATTTTAAATTATACAATCTAAACGTTTCGATAACACTTACAGTTATCTTCGTCAGTAGTAATGTTAGTTAAAAATTGTTAAAGATGTAGTAAACAATTTTGTCAAATTTGAAAAATTCAAACATAAACATAAGCCTGCTATTAATATAACAGTTTGAGAAACGTATAAGCCAACTATAAAATTGTAGTAAAGAATAACTAGGTCATTAAAATTAAATATTGTTAAACTGCCTCAAAGATGACAAACCAGAACACTCTTACGGCGAAAGCTAACATGAAATTTGCCAGCCAAAAACACATTTAACAAAATTTAATCGAGTTATGATGTAAGTGTAAAGTTGTGAAAAACTTCAATTTTAAAATGATGAAGCATTCAAAATCCAAACATTACATCAAAAATAACCCAGTTAATCTAACAAAGAGATATCTTTATCAATAATTGGAAGTGTTATTAAAATGAAAAGCACAATGCAGAACGTTCTTTGTAATTTTAATTTCAATTTAATTTCAACTACTTATGTTAAATTATAGTGCTGTGGAAATTTAACATATAATTGATAAACATTTGCTTCAAGGTCTAGGAAAACACAGCAAAAACCTAGACATACCAAAAGTTGAAAACAAATTAAAATCAAGGCGTATCATTATGCTCTTTTTTTATAAGATGCCAAAACCTATTTAAACGGAGATTTTCTTCTTGTCTATTAAAATTATTCGGGTGTTTATATATTTCAATAGCTTCACGTTGCAAACGAACATAATAATGGGTTTGTCTTGACAATATTTTCATATTGTCAAATTGAATGTCATGATTTAAATTATTCAGGGCATGGTCAGCCACAGCAGACCTCTCTGGTTGACCCAATCTACAAAATCTCATATGTTCTTTGCGTCTTGTATCAAAGCTACGTTTTGTGGTCCCGATGTATACTTTTCCACATGAACAAGATAACTTATACACTCCGGAAGATGATAAAGGGTTTGACACATCTTTAGGTGATCTTAAATGTTCTTTAATTTTTCTTGTAGGTTTAAAATAGTCCTAATGCCATGTTTGATTAGGATTTTTCAATTCTATTTGTAACATTAGCTATAAAAGGAAGAAAAGCAGTACCAACATTAAGAACTGGTTTTTCTTTAAGGTTACGCCTAGAAGGTGTAATAACATTATTAATATCTGCAAGTGAATATCCATTATCTTGTAAGGATTTTCTTAAATATATATATTCATTATTCAAAAATTCAGGGTCACAAATTCGTTTTGCTCGATCTACTAAAGATTTAATTACACTAATTTTTGACGTGGATGGTGGTTGGATAATTTATGAAGGTATCTATCAGGTGTGTCGGCTTTCTGTAAACCTTAAAAGATAGTGAATTATTATTTTTAGATATTAATATGTCAAGAAATGGTAAACTTCCATTAGTTTCTTTTCCATGGTAAACTGAATACTAGGATGTATACCATTTATAAAACCAAAAACTCATGCAGTGCTTCTTCTCCATGTCTCCAAATAACAAATGTGTCATCTACATATTTAAAACTGAAGGTTTTTTGGTGTATTTTGTAACGTTAATGTTTCAAATTTTTCCAATAAAAATTAGCTATAACAGGACTAAGGGGACTACCCATTGCTACACCTTCAATCTGTTCATAAAATTTATTATTCCACTGAAAATAAGTTGTAGTAAGACAGTGCTGAAAAGAATGGTTATGTCCTTTGGAAAAGATGATCTATGTATTCAATAGTTTCTTTTAGAGGTACTTTTGTAAAAGTGAAATAACATCAAAACTGACCATTATATCACCCTCTTCAATTTTGAAACTATGCATTTTTTCAACAAAGTCGGCAGAATTTTTAATGTAATGGGGTGTTTTTCCTATATGAGGTTGTAATAACAATGTAAGATGTTTTGCAAGGTGATATGTAGGAGAACCAATTGCACTAACAATAGGCCTTAAAGGAATATTAGGTTTATGAATTTTTGGTAAACCATATAGTTTTGGTGAAATAGCTTCAGAGTTAGATAGTTTCTTCTTTATTTCTTCAGGAATAGATGATAATTTAATCAGCTCTTTAGTTTTAAAAGAAACTTTTGTTGGATCTTTCGGTATTTCATGATAAGTTTCTGGTCCCAACAATTGTTCTATCTTAGTGTTATAATCGTTCATATTTAATATAACAGTTGCATTACCTTTATCTGATTTTAATATTATAATATTTTCATTGCGTTTAAGATCAAGTAAAGCATGTCGTTGACGAAAGGATAAGTTGCTCTTTGGAGGTTTTGTTTTACGTAATATGTTAACGGTGTTATATCTAACTTCATTAGCAGCATAAAGGTAATAATCTAATGGAGTTTTCGATGTTGGAAATTATATCTTCAAAAGGTATTACTCTTGGTGTTATCCAAAATTTCCTCCTTTAGAAAGCGCTTCAATAGCATAATCTGAAACAACATTATCAGAAAGGTTTATAACTGTTTTCTACAATCAATAGATGGTCTATTATTTTGTTGTTTGTATAATTTATTAAATTTTTCTTTTGACGTTGACATGAGATGTCAAAATTTATTTCCATAGATTTAAACGTTATAGAATCAATTTTATCCCAATCTTCTTTATTCAAAATAGATGAAATTTCTAAATGTAAATATAAAAGATTTTTATCGGTGTTATCCAGTAACTTCCTAGTAATATGTATTTGATTACGTAGAAGAGCATTTTCAGTTCTTCTGTAAATATTATTCCTTGCTTGTTATTAAAATTTCTTTTAATATGATAAACTTTGGGATAATCTTTTGGTCTCGGCATCGTAATAAAAAGTGAGTGACGATAATAATTGTGCTTACGTTTCTTAATTTTCAAATTGTCTGATAAAACGATAAGTTTCCTCCCATAAAGGACTGAAATATGAAAATGTAAACTTTCACCATTAACACTCATAATAAAATACTTATCTTTTTGGGATTTTTAATGGTGTATTTTAAATTATACAATCTGAACGTTTCGATAACACTTACAGTTATCTTCGTCAGTAGTAATGTTAGTTAAAAATTGTTAAAGATGTAGTAAACAATTTTGTCAAATTTGAAAAATTCAAACATAAACATAAGCCTGCTATTAATATAACAGTTTGAGAAACGTTAAGCCAACTATAAAATTGTAGTAAAGAATAACTAGGTCATTAAAATTAAATATTGTTAAACTGCCTCAAAGATGACAAACCAGAACACTCTCTACGAAAGCTAACATGAAATTTGCCAGCCAAAAACACATTTAACAAAATTTAATCGAGTTATGATGTAAGTGTAAAGTTGTGAAAAACTTCAATTTTAAAATGATAGAAGCATTCACAAATCCAAACATTACATCAAAAATAAAGTTAAATCTAACAAAGAGATATCTTTATCAATAATTGGAAGTGTTATTAACAATGAAAAGCACAATGCAGAACGTTCTTTGTAATTTTAATTTCAATTTTTTCAACTACTTATGTTAAATTATAGTGCTGTGGAAATTTAACATATAATTGATAAAGCATTTGCTTCAAGGTCTAGGAAAACACAGCAAAAACCTAGACATACCAAAAGTTGAAAACAAATTAAAATCAAGGCGTATCATTATGCTCTTTTAATTATAAGATGCCAAAACCTATTTAAACGGAGATTTTCTTCTTGTCTATTAAAATTATTCGGTGTTTATATATTTCAATAGCTTCACGTTGCAAACGAACATAATAATGGGTTTGTCTTGACAATATTTTCATATTGTCAAATTGAATGTCATGATTTAAATTATTCAGGGCATGGTCAGCCACAGCAGACCTCTCTGGTTGACCCAATCTACAAAATCTCATATGTTCTTTGCGTCTTGTATCAAAGCTACGTTTTGTGGTCCCGATGTATACTTTTCCACATGAACAAGATAACTTATACACTCCGGAAGATGATAAAGGGTTTGACACATCTTTAGGTGATCTTAAATGTTCTTTAATTTTTCTTGTAGGTTTAAAATAGTCCTAATGCCATGTTTGATTAGGATTTTTCAATTCTATTTGTAACATTAGCTATAAAGGAAGAAAAGCAGTACCAACATTAAGAACTGGTTTTTCTTTAAGGTTACGCCTAGAAGGTGTAATAACATTATTAATATCTGTAAGTGAATATCCATTATCTTGTAAGGATTTTCTTAAATATTTATATTCATCATTCAAAAATTCAGGGTCACAAATTCGTTTTGCTCGATCTACTAAAGATTTAATTACACTAATTTTTGACGTGGATGGTGGTTGGATAATTTATGAAGGTATCTATCAGTGTGTCGGCTTTCTGTAAACCTTAAAAGATAGTGAATTATTATTTTAGATATTAATATGTCAAGAAATGGTAAACTTCCATTAGTTTCTTTTCCATGGTAAACTGAATACTAGGATGTATACCATTTATAAAACCAAAACTCATGCAGTGCTTCTTCTCCATGTCTCCAAATAACAAATGTGTCATCTACATATCTATACCAAACTGAAGGTTTTTAGGTGTATTTTGTAACGTTAATGTTTCAAATTTTTCCATATAAAATTAGCTATAACAGGACTAAGGGACTACCCATTGCTACACCTTCAATCTGTTCATAAAATTTATTATTCCACTGAAAATAAGTTGTAGTAAGACAGTGCTGAAAAAGAATGGTTATGTCCTTTGGAAAAAGATGATCTATGTATTCAATAGTTTCTTTTAGAGGTACTTTTGTAAAAGTGAAATAACATCAAAACTACCATTATATCACCCTCTTCAATTTTGAAACTATGCATTTTTTCAACAAAGTCGGCAGAATTTTTAATGTAATGGGTGTTTTTCCTATATGAGGTTGTAATAACAATGTAAGATGTTTTGCAAGGTGATATGTAGGAGAACCAATTGCACTAACAATAGGCCTTAAAGGAATATTAGGTTTATGAATTTTGGTAAACCATATAGTTTTGGTGAAATAGCTTCAGAGTTAGATAGTTTCTTCTTTATTTCTTCAGGAATAGATGATAATTTAATCAGCTCTTTAGTTTTAAAAGAAACTTTTTGTTGGATCTTTCGGTATTTCATGATAAGTTTCTGGTCCCAACAATTGTTCTATCTAGTGTTATAATCGTTCATATTTAATATAACAGTTGCATTACCTTTATCTGATTTTAATATTATAATTTTCATTGCGTTTAAGATCAAGTAAAGCATGTCGTTGACGAAAGGATAAGTTGCTCTTTGGAGGTTTTGTTTTACGTAATATGTTAACGGTGTTATATCTAACTTCATTAGCAGCATCAAAAGGTAATAATCTAATGGAGTTTTCGATGTTGGAAATTATATCTTCAAAAGGTATTACTTTGGTGTTATCGCAAAATTTCCTCCTTTAAAAGCGCTTCAATAGCATAATCTGAAACAACATTATCAGAAAGGTTTATAACTGTTTTCTACAATCAATAGATGGTCTATTATTTTGTTGTTTGTATAATTTATTAAATTTTTCTTTTGACGTTGACATGAGATGTCAAATTTATTTCCATAGATTTAAACGTTATAGAATCAATTTTATCCCAATCTTCTTTATTCAAAATAGATGAAATTTCTAAATGTAAATATAAAAGATTTTTATCGGTGTTATCCAGTAACTTCCTAGTAATATGTATTTGATTACGTAGAAGACATTTTCAGTTCTTCTGTAAATATTATTCGCTTGCTTGTTATTAAAATTTCTTTTAATATAGATAAACTTTGGGATAATCTTTGGTCTCATCGTAATAAAAAAGTGAGTGACGATAATAATTGTGCTTTACGTTTCTAATTTTTCAAATTGTCTGATAAAACGATAAGTTTCCTCCCCATAAAGGACTGAAATATGAAAATGTAAACTTTCACCATTAACACTCATAAAAATACTTATCTTTTTGGGATTTTTAATTTTTAAAGATATCTCTTTGTTAGATTCAACTGGGTTATTTTTGATGTAATGTTTGTTGTGAATGCTTCTATCATTTTAAAATTGAAGTTTTCACAACTTACATTACATAACTCGATTAAATTTTGTTAAATGTGTTTTTGGCTGGAAATTTCATGTTAGCTTTCTAAGAGTGTTCTGGTTTGTCATCTTTGAGGTTTAACAATATTTAATTTTAATGACCTAGTTATTCTTTACTACAATTTTATAGTTGGCTTATACGTTTCTCAAACTGTTATATTAATAGCAGGCTTATGTTTATGTTTGAATTTTTCAAATTTGACAAAATTGTTTACTACATCTTTAACAATTTTTAACTAACATTACTACTGACGAAGATAACTGTAAGTGTTATCGAAACGTTTAGATTGTATAATTTAAAGTACACCATTAAAAAATCCCAAAAAAGATAAGTATTTTATTATTATTAATGTAAATTATAATTTGACATGAATACTTTTAGGTTAAGTAAAAGAACATTTAATTTGGTTCATTGTATCGGTAATAAGCAAAAACAATTTGCAATGCCGATTAACGCAATAATAATGTATTATTACGTCACTTGTTCATTTTGAAGTACCTACATACTTTTCATGTTAGAAAGATTACAAGCATATTTTAGAAAAGGTATTTTCACTAAAGTAAGTTAGATATAAGATTCTTAGTTAATAAGTTCCCAGTACGTCGCACAGGATTTCGTTCCATCGTTAAGATATATACCATTTTATTTTCTAATTCATAGTTACTTGAAGTTCAGAACACACGTGGCTGAGGTAAAGAAGAAAGCAAAATTATGACTTAAAGTAATGGTGCTGATTTGTAAAAATGAAACAATGCAACAAAGACACCCTTATATTTAAAATTTATTTAGAATTGTGGTAAAAGAAAAGTAGCAAATTTACTTCCAAACTATACAATCATCTAAAATGAATGTGGTTGCTAATGCATTCTAAAACATGCTCTTTTAAAGAATCACAACATTGAGTTTGTATGCAATCTTACTTTTTAATGTAATAATAAAATTATTTTTCGTCAAAGCACTTTCGTTTATACGCAGGATAAAATAAATCGTTTTCGAAATATTTTGAACAAAGCCTGTTATTTGCTGTAGGTGTCCAATCTACAATTTCCATTTTTAAAAGTTCCTCTCTTTGTGGTTTATTCATAGGGAATCTATAATAAAACATAAATCATAAATTATAATAATATTAAATAAGTTGTATTGCATTTTAAAATTAATATAGTGAACACGGCAAAAAAATACTTCAGACGCCAGTAAAAGGTTAATGGTATTTTAAAAATTATTTCTGTAACAGGATCAAAGATGTTTATTCAAACCAATAAATTTTTTTTGGTCTTCTTAGCTCATTTAAAATTGACAAATTAAAACGCAAATATAATGTTAATTATCAATCATTTTTTGTTAACATTTAACTTGAAATTTTTATTTTCTGTTAAGACTTAAAAAGCAAAATACAATTCTTTGTGAAATAATAGTTTGTTAATTTTAAACGCACATAAAATAAACTTTACATTGTTTGACACCAGAAAATTCCCTCGAATTATTATCATCTTTTGAATTGTCCGTATTGTTACGTTTTTACTTTGTCTTTTAAATTTTTATGTTAAATGCGATTTATTTTCGTATTTTGAACCCAATTTTGACAATACTGACAGAGCCTGAGAATTACAAATATCAAGGAAGATCTTTCGATCTAATAAATAAGTAAAAATGTAACTTTTCTTTTGTCTGTTTTTATTTTAAAATTTTGTTATTATAAGTTCATAATCATTTTATTAAAATAATGAAAATGAAGATGATAAACAAGTCATAATCCGTTAAAGTAAATTATACATTAATTTTTAAAAGATCAGAAAAAATAAAATGTAAAGTGAATGCATTCACTTATAAAATTTCTTTTTATAATTGCTTTACATGGTAACGTTAGAATACAATGCGCCTTTTTATTTTGACGTCAAAATGCCTACCAGATTTTCCATTATTTTTTTATGGTTTCTTTTCGGAGGCCTTTTTCAAGATTTTCACCTTATGGTTTTTTTTATTTTCAACCCCTTGATAATTTTTATCCCTAATTAAGGCCTTTTTTGTTTTTCCTCGCTTACTTGAGGGGGCGTATTTTTCACCATTATTTTATGGTTTCTTTTCGGTGGTCATTTTCAACCCTTGATGGGAATTTCAACCCTGATTAAGGCCTTTTTCATGCCTACGTGTAGGAGTCGTTTTTTGTTGATAATTTTTTATTAATTATTTTTTATTAATTAATAAATTCTCGATCCTAATCTGTTCGATCTTAAATCTTAATTCTGAGAAGGGTGCGCAAATAATCATTAGATGTAAAGGATAGTTTATTTAATATGTGTCTACTATTAACATTTATTAGAGCTTGTTGATCAGATATTTGAATGATATATAACTCATGTAAAGGATTGACTAGGTAATAATTACGTGCATGCAAAAATTGACTGTATTTCTCCATATTACTTTATTAGCGTATTTTTATCAAATGAGATTGTTATTAAAATTATTACATTTATTTTAATTTATCTAAATTTGTAACATACGAAATTTATTTTTCATTGATTAGGTGTTAACTTTAAGACACGTTTCGCTGAATTACAATTGTATGGAGTTAATAATCTGAGAGCTTATAAGATGATCTTGTCTTAAAATCTGTATTCTGAAAATAGATTATAAGTTATCATAATAAAATATTATGAATCGGTTTATTTATTTAAGTAATTGTTTCAATAAAAAATGCATTAGAGTGAATTGTATTATTTGTTGTAATATGTGTTTACACTTTCTTTTTAATTTGGTTGTAATTCTACCCTTATACAAAGCCTTCAAATTTAATAACACGAATTTTTAAAGAAACCTAAAATTTAATTAAACTATTAATTTTATTATTTAAAATGGCTTAAAACATACAAAATGTTTTCAACTTGTTTTAATTAAAGGGGTTTATTTAAAAATGTTATTAGGTTGTTTTAAAAAATGCCTTTTAGGGTAACAGGGACATTTAAAATGTTTTTTTAATTATTTTAAATTGAAAATAATTAAAGAAAAAAAGGCCATTTTTGATTAAAAAGTTGGAATAAAATATAAAATTTCTTTTTAAAAAATCAATTTTAATTGATTAATTTCGGAGAATTAAAATTATTTTTTAATTTTATGTCCATAAATTGTTAAAATTAATTAAATAAAAGTTATTTAAAATTACTTTCCAAGATTTGGTTTTCTTTGTTAATAAAATTAATAAAAGGTTCTTTTAAAAAAAAATCTTAATTTTAAGGAAAGTATTTTTACGTTTAGTTAAAAAATTTATTTTTTCAATTAGTTGGTTTATTTAATTGAATTATTTATAAAGCTTAATAAATAAAAAATTAAAATTAATTACCATTTCTTTATCTTTTTTTATTTTAACAAATTATTTATTAAACCCCTTAAAACCTTTCACCTTAAAATTAGGTTTCAAAAATTTTTTATTAAAAATAAAACTCCTTTATTTTACCTTTGAAGAAAGTTATTTGGCCTTTGGAAGTTTAAAGCCAAAGGAGAAGGCGGCCTTAAGTTTGAAAATTTTAAATTATAAATTTTAGGTGACCTTATTTATAAATTTTAAAAAATTTTTATTCAAATTTGGGTGGTTTGCTTTTTTTATTTTAATTAACAAATTTTTTAAAAGTAGGTAAAACAATAAATAAGGGGAAGAAATATGGGAATAAACTGTTGGAAGGATTTGAATAACGGTCTGTCTTTAATTTTTATTTTGTTTACTGAATGAGTAATTACAGGCGCAAGACCAATCGGGCTCAGGTTTAACAACAGGCCCATCCTCCCAAAATGGGTTCAATCATATTAATAAATAGGAGAGTCAGACAGTAAATTATAAAAATTTACACCAATGTAAAACATTAAGATTTAGTTTTAATGACGATACGTGCAAGGATAATCCCTTAACATGGCTACAGGTAAAATATACCATTTACTAAAAATCTTATTTATCTAATATCCTTTTGTAGAGTGCATTCGAGGAGTTTATGCATCACTATCAAGGATTCAGCTAGACCGTGGGTATTAAGAAATCCGGACAAACCAATTGTCTGTCATTTAGAAGAGTGGACCAGCTGTCGGTGAAATGTTGTTACTTGGGTAATGCAGAGCAATGCTAGTTTTTCTCAGTGACTTGTTAGTTTTAAATTTGGAAGTGTCGGTACTTGTAGGCTATGGACGCAAAATTTGACTTTTACGGTAAAAATGCTCACTAGGACAAATGACAGATAAATTGATTTTGCACCGGGCTCGGCGTGGGGGTCTGTTTAAAAAGCAGTTTTTCTCCGTAGGATAATTTACCAAGGTCGAAAAAATATCGCAATAGGTTATAGGGGGATATTCCAACGAACACACCAGGGTGTTTTAAAACGCGAAATAAACGACGGTACTTTAATACCAAACACCCCTTACCAAATCAAAACTTAATAGATCCAGGTGTCCCAATGTTGCCACCAAATTTAAAATCTGCATTAATCTGATAAACTTACCACCGTGCACCAATATTCAAATTCAATACCAAAAATCACTAAGGTTACTAAACATAATCTTCCTTAAACAAATCAAATAACACATAACAAATGACCAATTCGGACAAAGCTTCTTAAACTGGTAAGCTACATTAATTTAATCTTTAACAAAACAAGAAAAAAAAAACAAAAAACTCCAAACTTTATTAAAACTCGACGGGCTTCCTATTTAAATATATCATCACCCTTTATTGTTTAAATAAAAATAATTACCCAAAACAGTAACTAAGATAAAATCTATTAACTCAAAATAAAACAATTAAAATTTGAACAGCATGTCAATTTGGATAAAATAATCGTCTATTTAATCTTTTACCTCATTGAATTCCGTTAGCAAAACTATTTTAAGCTAAATAGTATCATAAAAATTTTATAGACCTGAATTACGTCCACACAAATCTTACATAAAAAATGAAGGTAAGATTTTATTTACCTCCATGCATAAAATATTAATGTATCAAAACAAAATAGCTTCTAAATAGACAAAGGAAACCGTTGAAAGTTAACAAATGACACAATAAATTCAACAATAATTACTTCCAACAGGTTCCTCCGTTAAACAATTGTATAAAATATTCCAAAAACAACCAAATTTTATTCTCATAGGTCGCAAGACCATCAAACAGAATATAAATTGAATTACCTGGTCACACAGGCAACTAGGAGATGATCCTTGTTCAGAAAGGCCGTTGGCTCGGATTTTCCGTTACTTTGATGACGGCTGACCGCAGTAGATCCTACCGTGTATTCAACTTGATTTTAAAATTAATTTACAAAATTTCCAGAATTACACCAATAATGTCTCGTAACTTATTGAAAACAGTAGTAACTAGATTAGATCACTTTAATAATTTTTTAACTCAAAGATTTAAGGTTCGACTAAAACACTCAGCAAATTGTTTTACAACTTAAATTTAAGTTTAATTAAAAACAAATCTTAATCAGTTGGTGTGGTTGGGTGTTCGTTCACACGACACTTAATTTAGGAAATTCTCTAATTATATCTCGTTAAGCACGAAACTCATAGTCCTCGGGTTCCCTGGCACGAACCCAAATTTCTATCATAAATGCACTCGAAGATACCGTTATTCTCCAATTTGAATTAGAAAGCCCGGTTGAAATGTTACCAAAATATCCCAAACTTGGTTTTACAACTAATTTGGCAAGTCTTCAACACTACTTAAAGAAATTTCACTAGGAGCTCGCAATTATGAAACCCCAAATTCCCTAGTTCGAACGACTTTCCCAACGACCCGCGTCAAAAGCTTAGGAAGAGTCCTATTCCTTTCAAACTCACTTTTCGCCTATTAAAAACGTTCTCCATACAAATTCAATTAAACAAACCAATCAACCATTTGAACTTTAAAATTTCCAAAATATACGATGGTAGCTCGACTGAAGGCGAAGGAACTGCTACATCTGCATTTTTTGACACGGCAAGATATGTTATTGCAAAAGTACAACCAATCCCCACCCATAGTACATGGATGAAAACCATCATTCCGACTCTCAAATTGGTCCTCTGCAGGATGCAGTACGGCACCAACGCGATTTCTTTGTAATGAAACTATGTAACAAAAATCAAACGAATTTATCTTAATAAAATCCCAAATATGATTCGGGCATTAACCTGAAAATTGTTTTAAAATCCCAAAACTTCTGACTTTATTAATGAAATTACGAACACACAAAAAAAACGTAATTACACAATGAGTAAAGATAATGCACAATTGCACATTCCTAAGATTCCTTTACAATAGCGGACCTATACAAAAATATTCATTATCTACAGTAAGCTCCTAAAATTGGAAGAAAAGAAAGAAAATTCGGAATCTAACTAAATAGATAAATACCAACCAATACGTATAAGGGTGTTCAAAAATACCCGGCAGGGTTTAAGTTTGAAGATTTTGAAATTAGAAAAATTGTCTTGTACCAGCAGGAATCAACAAAACAATTGTTCAGCAGAGTCATAGTCCAGCAATATTTAGTAATAACGATACATTCAAGTATCGCATTGGGTTATTTACCAAAGTCAATGCCAAAACTGTAGAATTAGTCAGGTAGAATGA
>JARFJB010001556.1:1000000-1005000 GCA_036346205.1 Vesta saturnalis
ATAATATAAATTCAAATTTTACATCAAGTGGTCACGGGGCGAAGTCCCAACAGTAAGTTGCAAAGCCCTATATCTGTCTTACAAGATAGCATTAAGCCTCCTTATTAGAATACAACTTCAAATTACCAGTCATAACCTACAAAAACAATTACCATTTCCAACCAGAGGTAACGACAGGGGCGAAGGCCTACACTTGCCTTATAAGGTTAGATCCCCATACCATGTCCAATCAGTGGTAACGACAGGGGCGAAGGCCTACACTTGTCTTATACAATTAGGTTAGGACTCACATACAATTACACCAAGGGGCCACGATTGGGGGAGAAGGTCTACAGTTGTCTTTAAAAAAATTAGGTTAGGACTCACATACAATTACACCAAAAAGGCTGCGACAGGGGGCGAAGGCCTATGCTTGTCTTATAAAATTAGCTAACATACACCAAGGAGCCACGGCAATGGGGCGAAGGCCTACACCTGTCTTACAAGTTAGCATTAGGGACCCTTATTAGAATACAACCCCAATGTATAAATAAAATTTCGTAAGGTTTCAATCTGTAGATAGGAATTAAAAGAATACGCACAATTGCCTAACCTCCAGGGGCTGAACAGCTCTTAATACAACCAAAAAGTCCCTAATCAGGATTGAAAATTATCAAGGGTTGAAAAAGGTCCCCGAAAAGAAGCCAACATCCTGCCCCAGCCCCCCAAGCCCAAGCTCAAGATCTAAATACACCCCTCACGTGAGCACGTACAGAAAAATTGCTGTCAAAAAGGCTCTTAATACAAACAAAAAGGGTTGAAATTCCCATCAAGGGTTGAAAAGAAACCATAAATAAGGTTGAAAAATACGGTCTCCCACATGGGTGAGTAAAAACAAAGAGGCCGTAATTAGGGATGAAAATTCCGTCAAGGGTTGAAAAAGGCCTCCGAAAAGAGACCATAAAAATAAGGGTGGAAAAACGCGTCCCACACGTGAGCATATAAAAAATGGTGGGTTTTCCCCAAAAAATCCAGGATGGCGCATGGTGCTTCACTTCTACTAGCGTTTTAGTTTATTTTTTAACTTTTGTCATATGAGACTAATTAATTTCATTTTTCTGGCGCTTTTTATTGTTGATCACTGATTGTAATTTTTAAATGTACAGTATCAATGGAATCAAAGAAAAAGTTATCTGGCGCTGAAAACCGCAAGCGCAAAATCGCGAGAGAAGCTGGTTTACGAAAACAAGTTGGTGCCCTTAATAAATTCATTAAAGTGATTAAAACCACTCCCATCAGTGAAAGTGACCACAGCCAAACCATGGCATCAGGAGAAATTACTAATGGCGTAGACGATGAAGCATCTGTACGGCCTTCAACGAGCCCCATGCAATAACAAGTAACTACACAGATCACATGGAAGTGTTAAGTGAAAAACTATCTTACGAAAATTTGCTAAATACTAGAATTCAGGGAAATTTAGAAGATCCAACCTAATGGCCTAACAATAAAGATCGTGACCAATTAAGAATGGTACTGATACACATGAGATCAAGACAAACAAAAAACGTAAATTATCCGAGAGATGTGAATGCAGGCAGATTTAGCCAGACATATTACAATAGATAGATGAAAAACGGAGTTGGTACCAAGATCATGGCTTATTTACTCCCAAACTGCAAGTTCTGTCTTCTGCTTTGGTTGTAAACTGTTTGCTCCCATCGGAAGCACCACGTCGTGGAAGGGTATAAGGATTGGGTAAACCTTTCTAAAACGCTAAACCGACACAAAACTAGTTTACTACATATGAAATTTTTTTTGAAATGGAAAGAACTTGAGAAGAACCTAAAGAACAAGAACACTATAGATCGTGAAACGCAAGATATGTATGAAAGAGAAAAAAACATTGGTCGTGTATTTTAGAAAGATTATTACACTATTGGTAAAGATGTTTAAAGGTAACGTGTTTTATACATTGTTGGATACTGTTTTGGACGTTGTTAAGTGAAAGATTTGAACAATTAAAATGTTATCATAATAATTTTAGCTTTTTGTACTGTTTGCCGGAATTAAATAAAGATCTACTTTAAAACACTGCTATGACTTAGAGACTCATGCAAAAGATGGTGACAATAAAGACATAAACGCAGTTAAACACTTAAGGCCTTTCGAACGGTAGACAAAGACTTAAAATCGAAACTGGCCATGCACTGTTTTACTCTTACAGTAAGAAGACGGAAAAGGAGTTATATCGTGATACATTTATTACTTCTAGACGGAATGTGATTTGCGCTCAAAATCCAGTTAGCTGTTGACACTTCCCAACCATGTCCACGTGGACCAGCAAAAATGCCGGTAAGTTGTTTGTATTCATTTATAGAGAAAACCGGTAAAAATATAAACATTATTTATTTTTATTATTAAAAAAATTTGTAATACATCACAACGTTTTATTCTACGAGTACTCCACGTCATTAAATCTAGAATAAAAGAGAATATTAAAACTCAATTGTTTGTATTTCTTAGTACGACTAGTAGATACACTTACTGTCTTGATGTTGAAAGAGCAACTACTTCTAAATTTGGTTGTCCAGTTAACCAACTATGTGATCTAACTAACGCACTAAAGAGATATTAGATGAGTACTTTAAACAATTAAAGAGATTCTTTTAACGTACCTTTCTGCGTTTGCAAAATTATTTTCATTCCTTGCAACGGGAATTCATGTTTTTGAATTTTTTTCAACTTACTGGACACAAACATAGGGCAATAAATTTTTCCTTTAGTGATAAATTTTTTTATATAAATACGTCTGTTCTTACCCGATTACTCTTTTTCGAACATTCATTCCTCTTGTATGTCCCTTTTTGTACGCAACCGGCATGTCTTTATGCAAATAAAAATATAGTATGTAAGTAGAAGCACTGAACACTATTTACAATAAACTCGTCACTTCCGGTAGTTTCTAAATGTGCACACATTCCAAGTAGTCGAGGGTGGAATCATAAGCTCCAACCGGGTTCTCTTCATAACACGATTCATGATACACTTTTCATGGAGGGCTTGAAATTTACTAACATCGTTTTGTTAATTTTTCTAGTTTGTTATTAACAATATATGAATAAGTTATTTAGAAAAAAATTACAAAAAAAATCTTTTAAGGGACTGATGGTTCGGAAAACTTTTTTTGTAAAACAGCTTTATTTAAACAATTTTTTGTAAAAATAATGCCATGAATCCCTTCCGGTACTTGATTTTTTACATACAATTATGCTTTATCGTTCCCAAATTTTACAATCACGTTAAGAATTGTATTAACCTAACCTATTAGTGTAGTAAGTGGTGAGAGATCGTTCTTTAAGCTGAAGGTAATTAAAACTTATTGGAGAACCAGTATGTCACAAGAGAGGTTGGTTAGTTGTCATTAATAGCAATTGAGAATGATATATATTCTGAATTAGATGTTAACAGTATTGTATCTACTATTGTAAATTTTAAATCTAGAAACGTAAAATTTTAATAAACTTTGAACAGCGGTTGAATTTTTTAATTACAAGGTCTTCCTTGTGTTTGTATTTATATCCACTAAACAAAAAATCGTAAAAAACAGGATCGATTCAAAAGGGCGCCAAGTTTGTGTTTGCAGGCGCGCGCTAAATGTGGTAACGCCGGCGCTGTCTGCATTCATGATTAAATTAGCTAGTTAATTAAGACAAATGAATTTGATTAATAATTTATTGTTTCAATAATTTAACTCTTTGTTTTAGTAACAAAATATCACTATTAATAATAGTAAATTTATTACAATTTTAAACAAAAAACTAACAACATTGTTAAAAAATTCATACTAATTCTCTAAAGCTTGATTTCATAAACAACAATTTGCCCTTTTTAATATATGTATATAATAAATATAATTTAAAGTGCAAAGGTTTTAATGTTATTAATTAAACCTGACATTGCCTCCATTAGAAGCTAGAATACGTCAATAAATCTATAAACTTTTGTGGATAGACATGCCCTTTTGCAAATAAAAATGAAAATTAGTTAGAGATCTTAACTTAGCATTAATGTAATTTTGATTCTAATCTAATACTAGTTGTAAAATATTACAAAATATGATAAGGATGAATATATTTTAATTATTCATGGACTTAATCAAGAACTTCAAAGTAAACAATTTATGATACATATTATATTATACAATCTAATATAAAAAAATGCGCATCTTTCTAATTTTTACATAAGAAGACAGTATAAGTAGAAATAAATTAAAACCTAATTCAGCAGGTGTCTTTAAAAAATTTAGTTAAAAATTATTATTATACGATTTTTTTTCATTATGTTACAACTTTATATTTGTAATGTTTGGTTTCTCAAAAACACCGAAAATAAAATAATAACCTACAGCAGTAATCATAATTAATTTTAAAATTACGAAATATAGTTGATGAGGTGTATCAAATTTATCTAATCTATAACTATACTTGTCTCTCTCTAATTAAGGTGACCTATTACCAAAAATTGATAACTTATAGAGAAACAATGTGTTGTCTGGTATTGTCATCTTCATTTATGTATGATGAGCCTAACTTATTTACATAACTTGTATTCTATTATGGTTCTTATATAGGTTTTTGTAGTTCATTAAAAAAGCCGTCTTACATCGTAACCATATAGTGGATCGTTTTTATTCTGTTCCATTATTGAAGGTCGTAGAAAGTGGTTTACTAAGGTAAACTATATATGTATATACTTTTTCACATAAGTAACTATTTACACATATTAACAACAGCTCACAGATATAGTTTAGAATAGTTGCAAATTCTGGTTCTGTAGAATACTGGATGTGCGCTTGGTACCTTTTCGTAAACATGCTTATTATTATACATACGAGGCGTCAAATTTTCAACTTCGTTTTCATTTTCTTGTCGTTTCTTAGTGTGAAATGCAATGTATTTTGAATATTGGAAATATTTAAAATGAAAACAATAAATTCTGAAATTGATTTTGACGCTCGT